>CM045074.1:12790757-12913257 GCA_024542945.1 allo-octoploid hybrid of Carassius auratus x Cyprinus carpio
CCTTAGTGACATAGTTTTAGATTTTATATTAGATATAATTATATTTATTTTAAGATCGTTTCATATTCAAAAGTGATAAGGACCTCAAGAATTTATATTTATTTGTTCATTTAATAACTCTAGCTATTAATAGTTTAACCTTGATAATTTCGATTTTAATTGAAACTTATAAAAGTCATTCATTCAACATTTATTTATCTTAGTTTATTTTTATTTTGTACCATTATTTATTTTTCTATGATTTGTCATTTTGTTTAACTCATATTGACTCATATTAACATACTCTTTTAATTAATACATTTTATTTTTATAGCCTATTTCTTCTGTAGATAATTTTTCCTTAGTGAATAGCTTTTTATAGAATTTGTATAATTTAGATATAAATTATATTTATTTACACAGATCGTATCATATATCAAAAGTGATACAGACCCCACAAGAAATTTAACAATACTTAGTTTTGTTTTAAACACAACTGCTGCTATTAAATAGTCAGACCCTTGAGTAATAATTATCTAAATATTTAATAAAACTATTTTTTTTTTTAACTTTTAATTTATTGCATTATTTTTAATCTAATGTAATCTATCTATCTGTCTGTTTGTTTATTTTGGCTCTTTATATTTTATATTCCTCAGCATCATTTCTGTTGGACGTCCTCCTAGCAACAAGCAGCAGTGAAAGTTATTCTGTCTGAGCTGAGTGTCAGGTTGTTAACATGACTCCTCAGATGGCAGTGTGTGTGTGTGTGATGATATCTCTGTTCCTCAGACAGGTTCCACCACTCTCTTCTTCGCTTCACAGCAGGGCCACATGTACATTGTCAAGCTCCTCTTTGAATTTGGAGCGTCCACAGAGTTTCGGACAAAGGTGCTGTGATTGAGATCTAGAGTGAGACTGAGGGATGCTGTGACTGTGAATAAATCGACTGGTTTGTGATCTCCAGGATGGCGGCACAGCGCTCTCCCGTGGTCTGTCAGTACGGTCACTCCAGTGTGGTGGAGACCCTTCTGAAGAACGGCGCCAGCCCACGCACCAGCTCTGTGTCAGTCTACTCTTCCTCCCATGAGGACTAAACGCTGATGCATGTTTGTGCCACTGTTTAGACTCTGCTCTTAACACACAGGTTAAATTAAAACATATCCTTGGGAGACACCAAATATTTTCAAATGAATTGATGGAATTTTAGTAATTTATTTTACTAAATTATTAAATTTTTTTAGTAGTTTTAGCACGCCTTGCCAAGAATGTCATTGCATTTGTTTAAAATTTTTTATTTAATATCTAATTTTGTTTTTAATTTAGTGTAAAGTTATTTTAGTCTAATCTAATATTTATTTAAATGTATTATTTAATTACATTTTCTATACTGTTATATTAATTATTTCTTAATTTATTTTGAATACATTATTATTTTATTTATTATCTTTTTAATATATGTATTAAATCTTATGTGTAGCCTTTATTTAAATTGTTCAAAAGAACCCAAATATATAATAATTATTGATTTACATCAATAAATTACACAATTATTATTTTAATTTATATATATATATATATATATATATATATATATATGACATGAAGGCAGAAGCGCTCGCTCAGCATCGCTTTGTTAACTTTGTGGTTTATTATTTTGAGTCATTTGGGATGCTGTAACATGGCCCTCTTCACAATATTTTGCTTTATATATAAACTGAACACTGGAGTGATCACACTAGTCATTGCATTTGTTTAAAAAAATTTTATTTAATATCTAATTTTGTTTTTCATTTAGTGTAATGTTATTTTAGTCTAATCTAATATTTATTTAAATGTATTATTTAATTAAATTTTCTATACTAGTATATTCATTATTTCTTAATTTATTTTGAATACATTATACATTTTTTTTATTTTATGTTATTTTAACATAGTGAACATTTTTTATTATTTTAAAGTTTTTTGTATTTAATTAGATGTTTTTTTATTTTATTTATTAATGTATTTTATTTTTTATGTTATGTAATGTTTTTTCAGTGTAGTGTGTTTGTTTTTATTTTATCCTATTTTGTTTTTTTTTTATTCGAAAGTGTTATTATATTATATGTATTAATTGATTCATATTTAATATTATATTTATTATTCATATGTTTAAATTAAATAACAATTTTGAATTAATTTGTCATTTAATGTAATGCTATTTTATGTATGAAAGTTCACATTCTTGTACATCTTGTCTATTGTCATATTCTCTAAATACCATTTTCATCATACACATCTTCTCTGTTTCAGGATGAGTCAGACGACCTTATTTTTTACGTCCCCAAGAGGGTCATGTGACCGTATACGGCAGCTTTTGTCATCCGGGCTAAAGTCAATCAACCACAGAGGTCTGATTTATACTCATGGCTTGTGCAGCAGTTTGGTTTTGATCAGCAGTGTTTGGTTTGCTATTATGTATTTCATTGTGTTCTCCGTGTTGATTGTGTTTTTGGGTCAGGATGGCACAGCTCCGCTCTGGATGGCAGCCCAGATGGGACACAGTGAGGTGGTCAAAGTTCTGCTGCTACGAGGTGCAGGACGTGATGCAGATAGAAAAGTATGTTGAAAATGTGTATTTTTTTTCATTCCAATTTTCAATAGATTCATATTTTTTATTATTATTTATATATTTTATTTTATTTTATTTTATTTTATTTTATTTTATTTTATTTTTAGCACATTTTTCTAATTTGAATATATTTTCTTATTAATTTTTTATTTAAATAAATTTGAGTACTGTTTGATTATTTAATTCATTTCTGTTTATTAATGTATTCATTTATTTTTAGGTTTTTAGTTAATTTTTCTAATTTGAATATGTTTTGTTATTTATTTTTAATTTCATTAAATTTTTATAACTGTTTGATTATTGAATTAATTGTTGTTTATTTATTATTTAATTCTGTTTTATTTTATTTTATTTTTCCACAACATTTTCCCCATATCTCTTCATATCTCTTCATCTGGTTTGAATCAAACTGTTCAGCCAGGTGGAAAAGCTTATTAAAAGCATGAAATGGTTTTTCTCTGGTGTTTCTGACTGAAGGACGGCTCCACGGCTCTGTTCAAGGCTGCACATAAAGGCCACTGTAACATCATCGAGGAGCTCCTCAGGTTCTCTCCTTCTCAAGGTACGGCAGCATCATCTGACTTCCAAAAAGTCCAGAAAGAGGTTCAGTTGTGACTGTGTGTGTTTGTCCTGCAATCTAGAACGGTTCTACAGCTCTTCATGCGCCATGAGTGGAATCCAAAACTGTCCAACTTTTGCTGAAGGCAAATGCTAATTCAGCTTTACCCGACAAGATGAGTTTGATTATAACATATTCATTCACACATATTCTATCTATCTATCTATCTATCTATCTATCTATCTATCTATCTATCTATCTATCTATCTATCTATCTATCTATCTTTTAATATATGTATTTAATCTTATGTGTAGGCTTTATTTAAATTGTTCAAAAGAAACCCATATATAATACTTATTGATTTACATCAATAAATTACACAATTATTATTTTAATTTATATATATATATATATATATATATATATATATATATATATATATATATATATATAGCACTGAAGGCAGAAGCTCTCTGCTCAGCACAGTGCAGTGCATCGTTTGTTAACTTTGTGGTTTGCTATTTTGAGTCATTTGGGCGCTGTAACATGGCCCTCTTCACAATATTTTGCTTTATATATAACTGAACACGGAGTGATCACACTAGTCAAATGAACCGGGCTTTGTGGGTCAAACCGCTGGGCACAGTTAAGATTGCTAGTGTGAGTCACCCTTCTTCCGCATCCTGCACACCACGAGTCTCTACCCGCCATCAGCTGTTGTCCCACCCCACACTCTGTTTCGTTGAGTCCCGTGATAGTGCAGGTCTCTACTGGGAAGGGCCTGTTATAATGTTATGATCGAGGCTCTTGACTCTGAGCTGACTTGTTTTTCTATAACAAACTATAAAATATTTTCTATAAAAGCGTTAATGTCCTGGCAGTGGCAAATAGCTTTGGTTTTATATTTAATTTGAATACATTAATGTTATAAGTTGAGATTTACAGTAAATATTTTAACTGCTACTATGTAAAAGGAACACTGCTTAAAAAAGCACCTTATTTGTTTAAAGTGTTAATGTTATTGCAATTTTGTTCATATAGCAGTACTTTTAAATAAAAAAAAGTGCACAATACACTACTTTTGAATGCATTATTGAATTTTGTGCATAACATAGCTAATAATCGCAGACAGTTGTGATTAATCGTGATTATTTGTGTAGTTTATTTTATTATACACAATATTCCTTTATTTCTAGGCTTTTATTTCAATTGTTCAAAACAAACCAAAATATATAAATTGCATTAATAGTAACTTGCAGAATTATTGATTAAAATATTGATATATTTATAATAAATATTTATTTATTGAAATACTTCTGTATTAATCATTTTATCATTATCTTAAATATTTAATTAATTTTTTATTATTTTATTTAAACATTTTTATTAGTAGTAGTAGTAGTAGTAGTACTTTATTTTACATATTAAATTATTTTTAATTTATTTATTATTTTAAAATTATGTTTAAATAATAAAAAAAAAAAAAATATATATATATATATATATATATATATATATATATATATATATATATATATATATATATATATATAGTTTTATTTAACATGGACAACTTACAAAATAAAATTATATTTATTTAATAAAATATTGGTCAGTGTGAGCTTTTAAGTAATGAATGTACTGCAGTCAGTAGCTAAAATGTGATGAATTCTGCAGTAATCTAATTCACTTCACAGTAGATCATAAAAGCACAGATAAATGATAATCTGTTTCTATCTGGTGTTTTAATGGCACGCTCTTCCACAGAATAAAGAACTGCCGGAGGATCTGACGAAGAATGAGCGATCCTGAGAGTGCTGTGCCTGCCGCTGCTGAACGGAGGGAGCTGATGACTGCTGGGTTTGCTCTTAGCTCTCTCTGCTGTCCTTGGGATTACGCTGATGAAATATGAATGCACTACACCCTTCTGAGAGAGGAGCCAGCTGTCCTGTCTCATACAGCACATGTTATAATGTGCTTGCTTGCAACAATGACACTGAAAAGCAGAATTGCTTATTCTTCATCTCGGTACATAATGTACTTTTTTTTTTTAAGTCTAAAGTATTGACCAAATTTGTACATTTTGTAAGAACCAGATTATGCTCTTTTGTTGAAAAAAAAAAAATTATAAAAATTTGTTTTTAAAATGAATCAGTTATTTTGGTATCATTATTTTAGTAGTGTCTTGTAGCTTGCAAAGATGTTTTAATTGATAGCATGTGTTCTTTAAAAGAGTTCATGGATGAGTGTTTATGTCAGATCAGTGCTTTCAAACCTGTCCTGAGGACCACCTGCCCTGCAGATTTTGTATGTCTCCCTAATCAGACACACCCAGTTTAGTACTTGCAGTCTCTACTAATGAGATGATGAGTGGAATCAGGTGTGTTAGATAAGAGAGACATACAAAAAATGTCAGGTAGGGCCTCCAGGACAGGTTTGGGAAGCACAGTCATGAGACTACTAAAACAAAGAAGGGAAACTTCACAAACAAATAACAAATAGCTAGTCATTATGTAGTACATTGTCTGTGAAGTGAGAAGTGTGCTAAAATGTATATTTGTCAAAACAATAAATTAAAATGCTGCTTTTAAGCTTTGACTATTTAAAAAATATTTATTTGATTCATAGCCTACACAAAAACACGATTTTAAGTTTTATAATATTCCTTTTTTTAAACATTGCTACAATGTTAAATTGTAATTTGACTAATTTTTTTGTTTGTAATCTGTAATTCTTGTCTATTTTAGGTGTATTTTTTCTGGCCATATTTATTCTCCAACGAAATGCATTTTGAACTTTATATTATCGTCAAGATATGTCAAAATCTTGGCTCTTAAATATGCGTTTCCTATCATTCTGTTTAGCTTTTTGTCTGAGCAAGTAGTGTGGTGAACTGTTTATTCGTCAAAATAATAAATGTAAACGAAAATGCTGTTTTTTAACGTATTTTAAGAGGGAACGAAATATTTTAAAATCCATTTATTTGCTTAAAACGTGAAATAATATTTTATTTTATACTATATTTATTAATTATTTAAAGTATATTTTATATTATTTGAATCAGTAATCTAGTCATTTTTCAGAAAAGCTCTAGTGCAGTTGAAGGCGTGGCTCGGCGCTCGTCATCCGCGACGTCACAGTTAACGCTCGACGCGGAAGTGCGCGAGACGCACAGCTTTACCGACATTCCGCGACACATTCTTTTAAAGAATGTATCTATTTGAACCGTTCCCGCAGTAACAGTAACATCTGATAAGTTCACCTTCACCAACCGTCAACAATGACGAATGCCAATTTACAGGTAAGAGCCTTTCCAAGCGATATGGCAGCCTTCAACGCTATTATATATAAGATATGCATTATTGTTATACTTGTTGTCATTTTTCTGTTCTGTTTAAACGTATCCTTCGACAACATACAGTCGAAAATATAATTATGTCGTTAGTTAGGTTAGGTTTAGGATATATGTATTGTTTAACCGGTAAACATTAATGTGTTGTACATAAATGATGTGTTATTTATGCGTTATGTATATTTAGGTGGCTTTGTTTATAATTTTGATACATACACACATTTAAGAAAGTGCTTCTTAACTTATCTGTTACATTGTAAAGCTCCTGTCTCGTGTATTTTTTTTTTATCTCCTATATGTGTTAGTCCTGTCCTTAAACTGGTCTAACCAGTTATCCGTCCATTACTCCACCACACTATAACATCATGCTCTTATTTAACACAGACAGTCCAGCACAGATTTAAACACCTGACCTGCTTTTACAGCCTGATCAATCATCTATATATGGCTGTTTGTGTAACTACAGACAATTTTAGATTTTATTCTTTTATTTATATCGCTTGTGTGCAGGATACTTTTATTTCCAATTATTTTTATTCGTTATTTCCAAAGTGTGAAATATTATATGTAATTGGATGCATTCATGAAACATACAATAAAATTATAGCCTTAGCAAGAAAAACACTTTTGAATATCTCTTCTGTATTTACTTGTGCACAATAGAAAGCCATTGATTTGGCCAGCAGAGCCTCTGAGGAGGACAAGGCCAAAACTACTGAGGAAGCTCTGCCTCTATCACCATGCAATCCAGTATTTTCTTCATGTGGTAAAATGTAAGAAACCAAAAGCCACTGTTTATAAACTTCACATGCAACTTTTTAAATATATTTTTAGATTTTATTTGCTTGTTTATCTATATTTTAACACAATATATTTATTTAAAACTTTATAAATTAATAGTATATTAATATATTATAAAATATTATGTAGATAGATACATTATATAAAACATAATTGTTTATATATATAATATATATTATATATATATATATATAACATACAATATACACACATTATAATATTGTATTTTTTAAGTAATTGTATTATTTAAATGAGCCCATATGTAGTCTTATAATTGTATATATTTATATGAAGTATTGTTTTTATTTAATTTTATTAATAAGGATATACATATGGTTGTTATTATAATGTTATATATTAAATACATTATTGATTAAATTTATTGGATCCCTTATTAAATGCAATTTAGTGAGCAAAATAATCCTGAATTAATAGTGCCACTTTTTAATGTTTTGTGTTTATACAATTTTTATATGTATTTTTATTTAATTACTTATTTGTTTGCTTTGCTTTATTTATTTATTTATATTGTATTTCATATCTTAAATTTATTTTATTCATCATTAAATGCAGTTGAGGGGAAAAAATCCATGACAAATAATGGCACGCTTTTATTGTTTTTATATTTTAACATGCAGATAATTATGATTTATTTATAAATCATTTTAAATATGAAACATTTAAATGATTATTATAAATGAATTATATAATATAGTTAAATAGATTTCATATATTTATTTATTTAAGATTTATTTGTATACTATAAATTGTCTTTTACATCTTAAATGTATTTAATGCAGTTCATTGAGCAAAAAAATCCATAATCTGATGATGGAATATGTTTCAATGATGAGCTCAGAGGCTGAAAAGGCCAAGCAGAGCATCAGAGCAAAGTGTGCCGAGTATCTGGACCGAAGCAGAGCAGCTCAAGCAGTACCTGAAGAAGAAAGAGAGCGCCCTCAAACCTGTCAAAGTTCCCCAGTCTGGACGATAAGGGTGAGAGGATCTACTTCCTGCTCAATCGACTAATCCACTTCCTGTTACACAGAGTAACAACAATGCCAAACTTCATCTTATACAGGACTGAGAGTGATGACGCGATGCAGAGAAAAAGAAATTCCAAAGTCAACCAAGGTACAACATTTTGTGTCAAACAGACTTTATGAAAGAAGCCACAACAGGAGAAAAACATGGATTTTCAAACTTCCCAGGTGCTATTGTCATGGAGAAACCCAACATTAAGTGGGACGATGTTGTTGGTTTGGAAGGAGCCAAAGAGGCCCTTAAAGAAGCGGTCATCCTGCCAATCAAATTCCCTCATCTTTTCACTGGTATGGTAGGTTACATGAATTAATATGTCTGAAAATGTCTTCTGAAGTGTTCTGAAGCTCATCACTATCCCAGGGAAACGCACTCCCTGAGAGGGATTCTGCTCTTTGGTCCTCCAGGAACAGGAAAGTCCTACCTGGCTAAAGCAGTGGCTACCGAGGCCAACAACTCCACCTTCTTCTCCATCTCTTCATCAGACCTGGTGTCCAAGTGGCTGGGAGAGAGCGAGAAGTGAGTGCTCCTCAAATCTTAAGTGGGAATATATTATTTGTTTATTATCATTCAGAATGTGATGTTGTTAATTCTGTCATTGTCTCTTAGGTTAGTGAAGAATCTGTTCAGTTTGGCTCGGGCACAAGCCTTCAATCATCTTCATCGATGAGATCGACTCCATGTGGGCTCCAGGAACGAGATGAGAGCCAAGGCCCTGCAGGATCAAGACTGAGTTTCTGGTCCAGATGCAAGGTATACGCAAACCTAGCGATAGCTTTGTCGCAAGAGCAAACTGGAAGGGTTGTTATAGTTTTGAAAATGTGACTTTTTGATACTCACGTTGGCTTTTCAGTGAATTTTAATTCCAGTGTGTTTCACTTTAAAACACAAGCTCAATTAGGTTGCAGAACTAATTTTAATATTAAAGCTGCAGTCCATAAGTTTTGCCTCTTTGTCGCCATCTCTGTTTGAAAACCTATAATTGCAGCTGTGTGTGGCATTATCTTCATTCCGTGGAGTTGTGCTCGAGCGCTCCAGCGGGTGAATCTAATGTTTTGAGTTGTGGCTGGCCGTCAGTCACTGCACAAGTGTGGATATTTACTGGACTTCGCAATCACAGATTCTAGCCTACATCTTGGAATATAAGAATTTTCACCGTGTTTTGTCATCTGAAGCAGTTAGTAACAAGTCTGCCACATTTGTTCTGACCAACTGAGGAAAAAAGCATTACAATAAATCGCTACCAATGGTGATTTAATCTAATGATCGATTAGCTCATATCACATCTAACCGTGAAAATTTTAATGATTATACTTTATTTTCAAATTATTAATGTTAACAACATCAGCATTAGCTGACTATGGGAATATAGTGTGCATTAGCGGTAGATTTCAATTTCTGATAGAGTCTAATCTCTAATTGTCATACCATTCAAATTTCATATTAATAAAGTCTTTTAACTCAAAAGCAAATTATGCTATCTATTGACAGCCCTAGTTTATATATAAATGATATGTGTGTATGTATTTATTTATTTAGATATTATATTAACATAATAATCCATCCATCGATCCATTCTCTAAACCACTTATGCTCTGTTGGGTTGCAAGTCTGGAAGCCTGTTTCTGCCACTGAATAAAAAATAAAAAGGGCAATTAAGACAGAATATTTTGACTTTTTTGCAATTGCGACTTTTTATCTCACAATTCTGACTTTTTTGCAATTGCAAGTTTGTATCTCACAATTCTGATTTTCATAATTGCGACTTTTTATCTCACAATTCTGACTTTTTTTCAGAATATTCAGAATTAAGACAGAATATTTTAATTTTGACTTTTTTCAGAATTGCAAGTTTGTATCTCACAATTGTAACTTTTTTCGCAATTGGGAATTTTTTTCCTCAAAATTGTGAGATATATATTATAAGTTGTAATGTCCAATTCTGAGGGAAAAATATCTGATATTTTCTCAGAATTCTGAGTTTTTATCTTTATTGTGTGCCTGTAAAGTCAGAATTGCATGATATTAATTCACAATTACCTTTTTTTGTTATATTTGTTACAAATATTATGTGTGTATGTATTTATGTACGATATCATAATGTGATAATGTATTATTAAATTGTATTTTATGTATATTATAATATTTTTCACATTAAAGTCAACATTTTAGTTATATTTTAAGAAAAACATTTCTGTTTTTTTGTGGTCATAATAGTTTTCAATATTGAAAATATCACTCTAATTTTTCCTATTCTATTGCTATACAATTATTGTGATTTAATAATATTTTCCAGAAAATATTTTAATAGTTTCTTTATATTCTTATTCTTTCTAATTATTTTTAATATATAATATTACAAAACTTAATGTTATATAAAAAAATCAGTTATATTGAAGTCCTTTATTTTTATTTAATATTTTTGTTAGAGTTGTTTTCATAATAATTTTCATTATTTATTACTTCATTGATCATAAACTTAATTTTCTTATTCTCGAGGTGTGGGAAACGACAATGAAGGAATTCTGTCCTTGGAGCTGACAACATCCCCTGGACGCTGGATTCTGCCATCAGAAGAAGGTGCGTTGTCAAATCCACACAAATGTTCATGTCTTGAAATGTCTATATAGGCACTGATTTATTATTGTCTCATGGTTATAGGTTTGAAAGCGCATCTACATCCCTCTTCCCGAGCAGCCCGCTCCGTCCATGTTTAAGTTGCACCTGGCTGCACTCCCAATAGCCTCAACGGCTGATTTCATAACTCTTGGGAAGAAGACTGATGGCTACTGGTGCTGACATCAGCATCGTTGTCCGTGGACGCCCTCATGCAGCCCATCCAGAAAGTTCAGTCCGAACCCACTTCAAAAAAGAGTAGATCACAGTGAATATGATTTGTATGAAGCTTGATTTCTGGTCCACAGATATGAGATAGTTTAAACCTTGAAATTCTGACTTTTTTTTATCACACAATTATGAGTTTATATCTTGTGATTCTGAGAAAAATTGTTAGATAAAATTTTAGATAAAATTACTGTTAAATTACATTTAAAATGACCTTTTTTTAATCCCATGGCAGAAATAGGCTTCCAAATTCTTTTTTACATGGATAAAAAATAAAAATAAAGTATTTATCTCATAATTCTGAGTCTTGGTTTTCTCTCACAATTCCAACATTTCTTCTGAGGATTGTGAGTCTCAATTATGAGATTAAAAGTCACAATTACTTCTTTTTTTTTTTTTTATCCGATGGCAGAAGCAAGCTTGCATTGGTTTGCATGCCTAGTAAAGCGCTCATCGAGCTGAATGTCCTCTCATGTCTGTTTTACAGGTCAGAGGAAAGGCATGGAACAACCCAGATGCTGTGGTGATGACCTCTTAACACCCTGCTCTCCAAATGACGCAGAGCCGATCCAGATGACCTGGGTGGATGTAGCAGCGATAAACTCCTGGAGCCGATAGTCAGCTTGGTAAGCTTGCAGCTAGTGGAGGAGAAAAGCTGAATTCCCAGAGCTTGTTTTGACCTTCTGGTCTTGTGTCTCAGGAGGACATGTTGATGTCGCTGGAGAAACCAAGCCCACCGTGAACGAGGAGGATCTGGAGAAGCTGAAGAAGTTCACGGAGGACTCGCCAGGAGGGATGAAGTTTTGCAGGAATCACGGGCATTTATTTATATTTTCCCATCATGTTTACAGAGCCCGCTCTATATTTTATTTTCAAAATCTTTGATCAGTCTTTAACCCTGAGATTTGTTGGGGGTGTAACAATTTTATGAGCCTTAATATTATCCCAACATAACCATTCAGATCAGCTATCCAATCATTATTACTAAAAATCCTCTTCATTTTAAATGATTTGTTGCAAATGGAGTCATGATATTTTACTTGGACTTTTGAGAGAGATAAAAAAGATCATTTGTATTTAAGTTGGTCCCTTGTGCCTTAATGTCTGTTACTTTTGTACCCTATTGCCAAATAAGACTTAAAACGACTAGTCTTAAAACCACTAACTTAAAGTGAATAAATAACAGGACCAAAATCAAAGCCAAACAGTGAGCTGTGAAAAGTGTTTACAAATATGTGAATACATGTTTTGGGTTGCAGACCACTTTCTTTGTCGCCTTTGAAGTGTTTATTATTTATCTACTCTTGTTTTTCTACTTTCATCTGTAAATAAAATGTTTAAACTACCTCTAATCGCTTGATTCTCCTCTTTGTGGTTTTCATGTCTTGTTCCGTTTGTACTTTAATGTTAGGCTCTTGAAAGTAATTGCAAGCAGACAAATAATAACACTAAACAGCAGGTGGCGCCACTACACAGTGACGCAGCGACATTTACTTACGTAACGTGCGTGAGCACGTGGGGAACTCTGACGGGTTCTGATAGCCACTGCTGTAGCCTATAAAATGCTGTATTTTCTTTATGTAATGTTGCAGTGTTTATTATAAACAACTGCAAACTGAAACATAATGAATGCGCTAACCAAAGAATCACATGACATCTTATTTTAATAGTTTATAAATAACACACTGATGGTTTTGTGGGTATATATTAACATGTAAAGTTTTTTTAAGGTTCAAACAGCAAAGCAATTAAGAAAAACAGACATTAGCATCAAGTATGGTGTCAGATGATTTTCAGAATCACTGGTCCATTACACTCGGTCACAAACAAAAGGACCGAGTTCAACTAAACCATGACCTGAAATCCACCGATACATCTTGTATGCATTAAAGCGATTATGATTATTATCACTTATATACTCATGATTATACCTGTTATGTAAACACAACAAAGTCATAAGTACAGTAAAGAATAAATCGTTACATAGTTGTGTAAATCTAACCGATCACGACGATCCGAGTTTTCCCTGAAGTCTCCCTCATCGCATCCGTCACAAACATTGTGAATAATGTTTTACATTTTCTATTAACTCTCAAGAGGAAAAAACAACACCACAAAATTAGAGATCAAGACAAAATCAATCACATTTTTCAAAGTAAATAAATCTCAAAGAAAGTGTAAAGTCTCCACAAAAAGGGAAAAATACACACTTGATAACACTGAGTATAAATAAACAATAAAATGAGTTAAATGAAGGCCCAACAAAAAAAAAAAACAAAGGCAAAGAAAGGAAAAAACTATTAGAAAAGGAGCGGTAGATTTACTCTTTCCTGAATTACATCACAATCACGTCACAGTATTAAACGATCATCAACTTCATCAGTATTATTATGGGTTTCTGGTCAAATTAGATTTAAATTAATATTTCACACAAAAATTTAAATTCTGTCATTATTTAATCATCCTCAAACTTCTTGAAATCGTGATTTTTAAAGATATTTAACAAAATGTTCAGGCCATACAATAACAACTGATATTTTATTTATTTTATATACATTTTCATCAATTGAAAATAAAATAAAACAGACATGAATATTCATAGATATTAATCGTATATATATTCATGTCTTTTTTTAATTGATGAAACAGACTTGTTGTGTGTCTGTTTTTTTTTATATATGTATATTTTAAAGATATTCAATAAAATTTTCCGTGTCCTGTTTGCCCTACAATAAAATTAATATTTTATGCCAAAACAAAACAAAACTGATTTACAAGATTACAACTGAATTTTTATTTTTCAGAACTATTCCTTTTAACCAGACGGTCACAAAATATCTAATTCAGCACAATTTTGTTTGCAGCTGCAGACTGACACTGAAAACTGTTTCATTTCTAATTAGAAATAACAGGAAAAACTGCTTGCCTATCATTCATTTCATCAAGGCCTGTGTCATTTCTTCACAGGGCAACGTTAGTATAAAACCACCCATTTTTAGACTCAACAATCCAGTTTGTGTTTCTAAACAGTTGCTGATCTATAAACCTCACTGATTATCCTTATCTTAAGGCCAGCGCTCAATATTTTAGTGTATATCTTTGTATGCTAAAGATTAAATTTGCTAAGCAAACACATTTGTTGGTGCCTAATCAAAAGTACATAAGCTTTGGTACAAAGACAAATACGGAGAAGTAAGTGAGTATTCACCCAGCCCGCTACATTATTAGACCTGCGCATTACGAGCTGAAGGCAAAGTTAAAACAACATGGGAAGGGTTTCCCGGCTGTAGGTCAGGTGGGTTGGGCTGGGTTCACAAAAACACATTAGAATACGGAAAACAGGGAGCCGAGGGCCAATCCCGTGCGCAGCACCGCCAGCATCCCCAGAGCAACGCCACCTGTGTCGTCCACGCCGGCGCTCCTGAACTACTACTGGTTGACGCCAGTGCGTATCCCCTGATGGAGACAAATAAACCAACGCCAATCAAACTACATAAAGGTTACAAGTCAAAAGTCAACAAACTTCCTGCTACCTTGATAATGATACGGATAGGCAACCGATACTGCTGGCCATCTGCAGAATAGACCATCTGTGTGGCATAAGGCGGAGGATGAGGAACATAACCGCCATATCCATCAGGATAGAAAACCTAGGGTGAAAATCAGGGATACATGATTTATCAGTACCTTTTTTTTTTTAAATTGGTATAAATATATAGTTCATCATTTTTTCTGGATGCTAGATATAGAATATTTATATTACTTTTTTCTCATATTTAACTACATTTTAAATTATCTGCACTGTTGCATTAAAATTTATGCACAAATTATTTCATTAATAAATTAATATATTTTTTCAGATTACTTTTAATAATGCATGCTCCTTTCCCATGTTTTTAGATTCAGATTATTTGTTTTTATTTATATCAATTTTTGTTACATTAAATGAAATTTCAGTGATTAAAAAAATATATATAACATTTTTATTAAATTATTTATAATTCTATCATAAAACAACTATTTTTCATTTTATTTATTATATTTTTCTTTAGTTTTTCTTTAATTACATTTTACATTATTTTTTAATCATTTTTTTTTGTTTTTAATTACATTATAACATGATTAAATTATTTCAATAATTTTTATTATTGGCCCTGGAATATTTAAAATTTTAATTGTACAAGCTCATTTTACATGTAAATATTTTAATTTATTCTCTCTCTCTCTCTCTCTCTCATATATATATATATATATAAAATATGGAGTTATGTTTAATTATATTTTAATTATTTTTAATAATTCTAAAATGAAAATTTTAATTGTAATGTACAAGCCTTTTATAATTAAATTATAAAATTCACTTTTATCTTCATATTTAAATGTATTATACATTAATTTTATTATACATTAGAATATATCACATTTTAAAAATTATAATAAAATTATAATCAATTATAATTAACATAACGTGTTAATATAACATGAAAATAACAATCGGAAAACAAACTACATTAGTGTCCTGTTTTCATCAGATGAAGTAACTAAAACTGAAAGCATCATTTGAAGCAGTGTTTTCTTGGACTGATAACAGTCTTTTATAGCAGCCAATATACTTTCAAGCATTGCTTCTAAACGTAATCCGCCTTAACTGTTCTTCCTGGTCAAACAAGTTTCGATCAAACAGAAAGACAAAGTCAACATCTAATACGAGCTTTAAAACACATGCAGCAACATAAGCTGGATATCCAGATCAAATAAAATATTATTTTTTGTAGTAATCAACATTGCGACAGCCATTTCCCTTTAAATGTATTACCTGTGGAGTTGTGTTTAATTCAGAATAGGGTGGAGGAGCTGATGCTACGACGTCCTCGGCAAAACCGACCTGAGGAGGTGGCACAACCTACAAAACACACCAAGTCCTGTCAGCAAATGCGTCTGTGATCAGCTCAAGAAGCTGCTACTGGAAATGTTAAATGTGGAAGTATTTTTCCCTCTCAGACTGTGTTTGTGTAACTCACAGCGTTGAGTCTGGCGTCCTGAAGTGCCATGGTCCAAGCCCTGCGACAAAATCCATCGAGTTAGTGTCAAAAAATCCATCCATTGTAAATAACAATAGAAAAGTTGCCTCACAAAGCATCGTCTGCACTGTCTGCGCAGATGCTGATGACCGACCGTCCCGCAGCGATCTGCAGGAGGAGTCTTTGCTTTGCCTTCAGGAGGTCGCGAGCTCTGGAAATACATAATCAAAGATGAAGAACAACAACACCTACAACACATGGGGACCTTCAAGTTACACATTATTCACTTTTTCCATTCTCTGCTGGTCAACCACTTGCAAACTACATAAGAAGGCTCTTTTGAGGTTTTGCATCTTCCGCAGTTTAAAAGCAGAAGTAAAGAGCGTCAGCGAAGACTGAAGTCGCGGATCACACCCACCTCTACATCGCTGGCATTGCGGATGTTAATGCAGTCCACCTTCATGTGGATCTCGTCTTCCATGTCCGCCGCTGCTGGTCATCGTAGAAGACCAGACGTCCCATCTGACCAGAGGTCAAACCAGTTCCTCTTCCAGCCGCAAGATGGTGCCTGATGAGAGTTTAGAAACACATTTTAATGACTTTTTCTGACTAAAACTCTAACTTTTGCACTCACTATTCTAATTCTATTTAAAAAATCTAATCTTTTGTATTCTATCTATTTTCTTTTCATTTTATAATACAATTATAAAAAAAGACCTCTAACACTAGCTTGCTCTATTCTTTTCTATTCTATCTGTTTTCTTTTTATTTATTATATTATTTAAAAGCCCTTGCTACGTATACTGCATTTAGGCTAACTGAGACTTGTTATAGCACTTGTATATCATTGCTCTTTTGTTGTTTTTGATTGTTTCCACAGTCCTCATTTGTAAGTCGCTTTGGATAAAAGCATCTGCTAAATGACTAAATGTAATGTAAAATGTGATTAAATTCTTATTTAAATTACATTCTAAACTCATTTAAGTATAAATTGTATTAAATTTATATTTACACGTTTATAAATGTATTATAAATGTATTAAAATGTCAAAATATACAATAATTTTAATTACAATTTATTTAGACAAAATAAGTTTAATATCAGCTGTTTTAATAAACTTTTATAATAAAACATTAAAATTGCATCATAAAATAATTAAATTATAAACTGTATCTGCACGTATATTTTTCAAATTACGAATGTAGTATAAAATAATTAAACTATTAAATAAAAAGGACTACTTGTTAACGTAATCTGACCTCGATTGTTCCAGCAAGTTTAAGCAAACAGAAATAATGAATTCATCATCTAAACAGAGCTTTAAAACACTTAGACTTGCAAGACAAACAAGATACAGCCTAGACAGTCAGCTTATACTAGGTTTAGAGACACAAAGTTCAGCTGTTCTTCAACTTCCGTCTAAAACTTGCGCCAAGATAACAAGAGGAGGACAGGAAACTATTCGAGCACGAATAAAACAAGAAGCTAAACTGAAAAGCTAAACATTTCGTGTGACCTTAAATTATTTATATTTCATGAGTACCAGAAAGAGCTTTTAAATGATAAAAGCGCTATTTAAACGTTTCTATGAATTACAAAACTTGCTAAAATGCTCGAATTAGACACCAAAACAACTAAAACGAAGAGTTTTAAGGACATATGGAGTAATAAACACTCACTTTGTCTGTGCAGCCATCCGCTCTTCACAAACGCCATCCTCCAGTGAACTCACTAACGTTACCTAAACACACAAAAACAATTCACTTAAAAGCCTTTTATGTGTAGGATATCGAGCTGAGGCCATGCACGTGCACACATTGCTTATGTTTTACAGTAAATATAGTTTAACGTTAGCTGTTGAACTTCTCCGCGTATCAGTTTCAGAGTTAGCTTGCGCCGTTGGGCAGAAAAACGACGACAAACCGACGAGATAAACACCAGAGATATCCCAAAACGACTCAAAACATGTCGAAACGGTACACTCGTCACATTTATGCAATATTAAATGAGTTAAACGACTAAATCTACCCTGTTTGCTGTGTTGAGGTTCGCAGCGCGTGCGCCTAGCAGAGTGACATCAGCAGCATCCTCTCAGCTGATGCCTTGTGTCACCGTATCAGATGATCAGCACGACTCTTATTAGGTTTCACTGACTTTTATATACTTTACACAGTTTGTTTTGACGATATATTATAGTACCGCGCGTTTTAGGAGAAATAATTAATAAATTTAACTTGAAGGGATCAAAGAAGGCGGAAGGAAAAGACATTCTAGAAAATTCCTGACATATTCCTGAGAATATTCCAGTGAAAATGAAACTTCATTCTTATTTTAGATGCTCTTTACTTATTTCAGAGTGTTTCCAAACTAAATAATGTTACAGGTGACATATATTATAATATATATATAATATATACATTGTTTGCATTAAATAGATTATTTTAGAATATGAAATAATTTCATATATATATATATTTATAAAAATTATACAACATCATAATACTATTTGTTTCTTAACATATTCATTTAAATGTATTTTTCTTTTTCAAATCATTTCACAACCTTTTCAGTATATATATTAATTTATATTATAAATCTTATGATGCATTATATGAAATATAATATATATTTCATATTTTTCATCAGTTTCTTTTTAAAACAAATTACATTTCTTTCCTTTACCCTTTTCCTTTAATATTACAATTATTACACCCAACCACTCACCCACCCACACACATAATATGAAAGTGAAAACATATAATAAAAATGTGAAATGTTATGAAATGTTATATTATAATTTAACTATAATATATTATAATTTAAATATAATATATGATAAAAATTATATGCATATATATATATATATATATATATATATATATATAAATATATATATATATATATATATATATATATATATATATATATATATATTTATCATGTATATTTAAATTCTATTACATTTTATTATATTATACTTAAATTATTATACTGTATAACACTTCATAGCATCTCACATTCTTTTTTTAATAAATGAATTAAAAAAAATGTTCACATAAATTCAACTTTTTCTTGTACATATATTTTAGTGACAAATTTTAATTAAGGAGATAATATATATTTTCACTATGTAATATATAACATTTCATAATTTTCCTTTAAAAATATTCTATATTTTTTCTGTATGCATCAAATAGAATTTTACATGTAAGTCATTAAGAAAACTCTTTGTGTACTTTGTGATCTTTATAAAATGACATGTTCATACATGTAAACAGTTACAACATTTTATTGCTCTCACCACTAGATGGAGCAGTTTCACTGGGAATTGGTTGCATTTAAAGTTCCTGCAAAGGAAAACGTGCATTAGTGTATAGTTTGTCTTTTCAGTGAAAAGTAACCAGCAACCTTCAGTATGAAGTTCTGCGTTAGCATCTGCAGTCATCGTGTTCCTCCATCACACTGCATTTTCCTAAGCCTTATCCAGCTCAGTGTCTTCCTAGTGACCTTCCCCACTGACCACATAGTGAATGAGGGTCAAAACTAAATGATACTGAATTTTCAAACTCTAAACCCCTCATTTATGAAGCTTATGGAGCAGGATTGCGTTAGATCACTTCACATTTGCATTTACACTAGCAAACTGAATTGCAAACCACTTTGAGATCCAGTAGAGGCTCAAGTTTACGGTAATATGGTGCAACTACAGTGACACTTCTTTAAATGGACTGTTCTGAGAACAGATAGCGGATGTGATCCTGTACTGTAACCTGTAGACAGTGTCCACTTCCACAGCTGGGATCAGAGGGGTCGGATGGCACAGCTGAGCTCGTCTCCAGTGCTGGTGGAAATAATCTCATCTGAGCCTCATTCACTCATACTGGGGAGGCTCGTGGGGGCCAGATTGAAGTGATTTACGCAACAATGTCTCGCCAGGGTTGGCTGTTGCGGATTTTGTTTTGTCTTAATCTTTGGGCAGATTAACCGACCAAACCTATTGTGTGCCTCCATGGGACTAATGTGTGAGGAGAACTTGTGAACTCAAAACAGAGTCCCTGCAAACTTCATCTAGGCAGAATATATTGCTCTGGAGGAAGTAAAATAAAATGTTTTGTTTGTTTGTTTTTTTCTGGATACTATGATGGTCAGCTATGCATATGACATCAGCGACTGACAGGTAAGTGTCACTGAAGTTTACGTTAGAGCTTGTGCTGTTAAGTGAGGTTTTGTTTTTACAGTATTCTGTAGATCTGCAAAATGTTGAGTTTTTAATAGTTGTTAATTGGATATGAACCTACATAAAAAGTTAAATATTATATTATATTACGATTAAAGTGGTATAAAATAATATAAATGAATATATATTTTTTCAAATAAATTAAATTATTCATTTTCTACATTTTTAATTTATCAATTTTATAAATTTAAATAAATGAAAATTACTTGTATAAAAAGATATACTATATTTTGTACTATATTATTTATTTTTACATTATATATGAATATTAATTTGCAATATTTAACATTTTCTACATTTAAAGTGTACATATCTATATCTATAATACAGTATACACACACATCCACATATATATATGTCATTATATATATATATAATGTTTATAATATAGTATTTGATAATATATATATATATTATATATATATATATGCATATGATTTTATGTAATATTTAATATATTTATAATATATAATCTATAATTATTATATAAATTAGTATATAAAACTATTTATTATTTGATATACACACAATATTACATTATTATATTTTTTACATGTAAAATAATTGTTACATTTAAATTTCAAAATGTGATTAAATAACGACAGACATACAGACAGATATAGTATAATAATAACTATAATATATATGATATACACAACAGAATACGACATTATTAATATATAATAGATAAATAATTGATAATAATAGAATACAAAATTGATCAAAAGACAGAACAGACAAAGACAGAAAACAATCAGACAGAAGACAGACAGACAGAGAAATAGATAGATAGATAGATAGAATAGATAGATAGACAGACAGACAGACAGACAGACAGAAGAAAGACAGACAGACAGATATAGATACAGAACAGACAGACAGACAGACAGACAGAACAGACAGACAACGATAGATAAGATAGAATACGACAGACAGACAGACAGACATAGAAATGACAGACAGACAGACAGACAGACAGA
Organism: allo-octoploid hybrid of Carassius auratus x Cyprinus carpio; assembly: GCA_024542945.1. NCBI lineage: Eukaryota > Metazoa > Chordata > Actinopteri > Cypriniformes > allo-octoploid hybrid of Carassius auratus x Cyprinus carpio. The sequence goes on from CM045074.1 coordinate 12,812,187, forward strand.
CATGAAGATAGATAGATAGATAGAAATAGATAGATAGATAGAAGAAGATAGAAGATAGATAGATAGATAGATAGATAGATAGATAGAGATCAGATGTGAAGCCCTTGTGTTCCTACGTCATTATCAGTTGGTCTTGAAAAACCTTTAGGCTCTCTTCAGCATCCCTCCTCCTCTCTGCAGCTGTTTGATTTAAATGTAACCTATTTACAAGGAACGTGTGACTGTGACAGGACGTTCAAAACTCACTTTGCTGCCTTAGAGCATTGCGAGTGTATCTGCTCATGTTACCGGCCTCCTCCTCGCTGCAGGCAGGGCTGGGGCTGGGTCAGAGGAATGCACGAGTAAGAAGGCCTGTTCATTTTGTGTCCTGCAGTTTATGCGTCCTTGGGCCCAGCTGTGCATGAAGTTCAAGACCCAGCCCAGAACTGGCCTCAGATCAGGGATCCAAGAAAAATAACCACGCATGAAGTCTAAGTGACTTCTGTGTGGGTGAAAAATCAAAACAGAGCGCACTAATTAACAAAAGAAATTCCTTGGCAGCTGGAATATGTGAACTTCCTCTCCTCTGCATTTAAGAATTCTTCCATCAATTTTCCACCCAAATTTAGTATAGAATTACGCCCCTCCCACTCGGGGCGGAGCTACGCGAGGCCTCTCCACCAATAGGAACGCCTCACAGGTCAGTTTCTCTCAAAGGTGGTCACGACTGTCTCCATAGCAACGTCGCGATCGTTCCGCAAGTAAGTTAGTTCAGCGTCTGTAACGCAAGTCAACGCTCGCCAGTGCTTTCAAGCGCAGCTGTTTAGTAGACCAAACCTGAAGTGGGAGTGTGCCGAGCACACTTGAGCTGGCCAAAACAGCTGGAGGAAGAGAGAGAAGATTTGGGACGCTCAAAACTGAAAGCAAAGCAGAAACTAGAGCGAGATGGGATTGACTGGCCGCTTGTGTTTGTGCTGACTCGAATATGATTTTATAAATCTCGAAATGACTTTATAAGTGCGCATGTGTCTGCCGTGGAGGACAGACAGCAGAGGGGCGAAGGAGGTAAGATGTTTAAAGAAGATATTAGGCCTAGTTTTCTCTTTCTTCTGTCAGATTTGTACTGCTTTCGTGATCTTTAGAGTTGTTTGTCCATCTCTCATGTGCGAGTCGTCGCATTTTGTTTTCTTGACCCGTGCTTCTGTGAGCTCCAGTGTTAAATAAATGTGAGAGGAGAGAAGGGGCCCCGCGGGATGAGTGTTTTCGTTCCTGGTCGACACGGTGACCCCGTGTGTTTGGGGGTCACACAAGCAGCAGATGGGACAGTAATGATTTTAGGCTGCAGAACTGTAGAAATCGACCTAAGTCGTGTCATGTATGACTTGTACTTACTCATTCCTCTGAAATGGTCTCATTTCCTGTAGTTTTCTCATCACCAACAGATTGCACTGGAATAAAAGCTGTATATAGCTGTATATTGGAAATATAAGGATTTACAGGCCTGGAAAAGTCACGAAATGATCAAAAATCATGGGGATTCCTAAAGTGAATACTTCTAAATACTATTTATTTTTCAAGCTTGACTCTGTGTTCTTTAATTAGCTAGAAGGCCCTTTGTGGGCATATTTTTATTTATTTATTTACTCTAAAAGTCATGGAACAAATTCATGGAAACTTCTAGAGTGACTGTTTCATGCTTATTATTTCCTTACTCTGTAAGGTATTTGATTGGCTAGGAATTGTTTATTTATTCATTTAAAATGTAATTGAAATTCCTAAAATGAATATCGCTTTTGTGACTAAAAGACATTTTTTTTAGAATCTGTGGTCAAGTCCTGGCGGAGCTGTTTGGAAAGAATGAAAGATGCAAAAGTCTCCTTGTCAACAAAAAGTGATTTATCAAAAATTCAGTTAAGAGAATAACATGCTTTCCACTGGGCTGAGGACAGTTAAAACCTCTGTGGTTACTGATGGCCTCAAAAAGAGGGTTTGAAATGCCAAATACAGTATATCATGCAGTAAGTGATACTGCCTAATGAAGGCCTGTCTGCACACAAGTATTTCCCTCAATGCATGTTAAATGTCACTTTAAAATGCAAAATCTGTCACTAGATTTTGCACTGAAGAAGTCTTATTTTTAGTGCTGTCAAGATTATTCGATCAATCGCATCCAAAATAAAGTTTTGTTTATGTGTATGTGTGTGTATTTACATATACATATTACATATACACAGTACACACATATATATATTATAAATGAAAACGCTTATTTTGGATGCATTAATCGCTAGCATTAATTAACTTGTTTCTTTCTATCCCCTTTAGCCACCATAATGCTCCACTGACACTCTGATTCGATCATGGAGGACGAGTGACCTCTGAAGATGCTGAACCCCTGCCTGCTTCCTCCCAAAACATTGACATCCACCTCAGGGAGCCAGGAGGACGAGTGTCCTTCCAGCACAAGCCCGGAGCCCAGCACCCGCCCTCGCCTTCTAATCAGCAAACTCAAGGCTCTGCTGTATCGGCGCTTGGAGTCCAAGGTCAAGGCTCTCTCCGAGCACAGTTGCCTGGAAAGAACCTGGAAGTAAGAACCAGGCAAACGAGTGGTTCCGGACCTTCATGCTGGGATACGCCTCACGGACGCTGGGGCTCCAGCAGCAGCATGAAGACGGGAACCTCGCAAGCCCCTGATGTTCACTGCCGGAGATCCCAAGCCTCGGGTAGAACTCGAGTACGATCCCATTTCTTCCAAAACTTTGCTGGCAATTCCACGTGGCCTTGGAGAAGGAGCAAGCCTGGAGAACCCTCACGAGCATGCTTGCAGGGCTCAACACGATGCTCCTCCATCTGATAAACCATGGATGCCTCCAAAGTGTTTCTGGAGGTCCATCAGACCAGAGATGTCGGTTCTAAATGGGAACATTCCTGTGGGGAAGGATGGACCAAATGGAGGAACCATGGGACACAAAATGGGCCACAAGTTTCCAAGGGAACTGCAAGGTCTGACAGCCTGGAGAGTCACCTGGCAGGTACAGTCACGGTGAGGTGGGACAGTGTGGACTCTGGCGGGCCGACAGCTTGGAGAGCATGTGCAGCAGTGGAAGCTCGCTGTCCCTGGCGAGAGGGTCGAAATGAACCGAGGTCTTCTCAAACAGATGCTGCAGAAAGCCCAGAACAAAGACCATGTGACAGGACAAAGGATAGAGGACCCGACACACATTGGTGGTAGAGGTAAGGACATCCATTACAGTGGATCAATGACATGGAACCCTTTTATTTATTTTTAATATATTAAAAATGCCATTTAGACTTGTAATGACTTTAACACAACTCTTCTATGATGAACGTGTTTAATTTATGAATTACATACATATGTATATGTACATATAAAAATATAAATAACTAATAAATAAATAAAAAACTTTATTTTTATTAATTTTTGTATTGTTGAACACTTTTTTCCCACTAAATCACTTATTAATCACATTTTTCAAAAAATAATAAATGAAAATGTTTGAAATTTTCATTTATGAAATTATAAAATAAATGAAAAAGTAATGAGCTGCAACCAACAAGCAGAAAAAAAAACGAACATAAAACAGGAAGTGACATCACAGAAGACCCCTCAGTGCCTCATGACTGTGTGTAAACAAAAGTTATGACCTTTTATTTTAAAGTTAGTCCAGGTTGTAAAATGTCATGTGGTGTGACTCCAAAAAAAAAAAAAAAGATATATGAATTAATAATGTTTAATATAATTTGATATATTATGTAACAATAATTTTATATTATTTTTATTGATTCATTATTTTTAATATTTTATTAGGGGCCAAATCAGTGTGAGGAAATAATGGATTATGTTATTATTGTTATTTATTTAATTATTATGAATTAAATTAAAACTATCAAAATGGTACTAAATTGTTATGGATATTGAATACCAATGACTTTATCTTGAAATAATATTTTGAAAAATACATTAAAATGGTTTACAAACTATTTACACATGATTACCATATAATATATATTTATCTTGAAAAAAATATATATTTTATAAAAAAACTGATTAAGATTGTATTACTTGAGATGTGACACTCATCTTGTTTGAGTGATATATATATATATATATAGTATATATATATATAATATATATAATATATAAGCTATATATATATATATATATATATATATAATAAAAAAAATAAAAAAATATTTTAAGAACCTGCTATCAGCTTTCCGATTTGGTTACGAAATCATCATCATGCCTCCCAGGAAGCGAGATAATTTCACGAACTGATGATCAATATGAGGACGAATGAAAAAGAATTACAGCTAACAACATGAGACAGTGTGTTAAATGCGATAGGAAAACAGCTGAGTGATGATTATCTGTCTCCTTAGCTTTTCCTATGGTTAAGCACAAGTGACACAAACATGAGACTCTCAAACAAGCTTTAGGAGTCCTAGACATAGGAGGCTGGATAACCAGTATGACGGGACAGAAGGTTAAGAATAGAATTCAGACTGATGAATAACGACTCAGGATTACGGATTAAAGGCTGGAGATGGAAAACAAGCAGAAGGTGAGCATCAATTTCTGACTTGTTTCCTCACATTTATGAGCTACCAGATGTTGATCACGAAACGATTAAGACCTTTCAAAAACTGGCTTTGAGATTTAATAGGAGGTCCTTAAGTCCTCTAACAGACACTCGAATGTCTCTGTTTCCTACAGGTACTAACTGGAATGAGTAGTGGAAACTGAGCTGCTGATGCTTCAAGGTAGCTGAACACAGATCAAGTGACGCTCGCTGTGCTCTAACTCCACCTAAAGTTGAAAACAAGGAATTTGTCCTCATTGTCTCAATTAAGATTTCAATATTTCACTCAGAGACTCCAAAAGTAGTGTTACTTAATTCCATAAAAAATAGGAACATCGATTCTGAATGTTGAACACACAAAAACTGGAATGTGAGCTCAGGAGAAAACAGCTGCTGATGACTTTTCATAAGCTGAGGAACGAGATCATATCATGGCTCTTCCTGCCGCTCCTTTAAACTCCACCTAAGAGTTGAATAACAAGAAATTGCTGTGCTTTTTTCTCCAAACTAATAAAGATGCCACAAATTCACAACAAGACACATAGGTCATGTCAGGAAATGTGTGTCAGGAAAAATTCAGGAACTTTAGGAATATACATTCCATAATTAAAGTATAATCAATGATATTCAGTAATTTAAAAAAATAAAATACAATTACATTGCATAAATATAGTTAAGTTGAGAGATAATCATTCCAAGTTAGTTTGCTCATGATTTTCTATCAGTAGAAGTTCCTTGGTAATTGCATTTATTTTATACAATGATTGAATTTTAATATTAATAATCCTAAAATCCTAAAACAAAAAATAAATAAGCAAAACTAAATAAATATATTATCTAAATATTTTAACTAAAAAATAGTGAATTGAATGTCAAGACAAGACTATTACAAAACTGGCTATAATTTGAAAAGAAAATAATTCATGTATTTTGTATTATTCAAAATAATATAATTTTACAGTTATTACTAAACATAGTTTAAAGTTATGAAATAATGTAATTGAATTCCATTAAAATATGACTTAAAATTGATGATTTATATAATTTTATTTATGGTTTTATTTTTTATAATTAGTGTATGGTATTTTTTAAAATTTTTAAAATCCTTAAGAAACAACTAAAAAAGACTCCAAAATTCTGATAAAAAACTATTAATATTAACTTTTAATATTTCTATTGTACAATATGTTTTATTTATAAAAGTAAATATTATTTTGATATTGAAGTATTAAATATATAATTAATTAAGGCAAACAAACAAATTATTAAACAGTATATCCATGTTTTTGCTTGATTAAAAAATAAATGTTAAAACAAATATATTTATTTATTATTATTAAGAATATTTTCATTACACACTAAACTAGGTAAAACTACGTTTCTTTGAATAATATCAGTGTTATAACCTTAGGTATAGCGGTTACTGATAATGACTCATGCATTCTGATTCATGATGATTTCATAAGCACTTTTATGTCTTGGTATCACCATATTCCTGTTTTAGAGCAATATTGAAGCCTTTGATAATATAAACATATGCATAAGCCCATCTAGTGCATCATAATCAGGTACAAACCCACACACACTCAGCGTCCGTCAGCCTAATTAGTGATGACGGCCTGCTCCACTTAATCCCCCACTCTGCACAGGAGCTGACGTGTTTCTTTCTCTCTCTCTCTCTCTCTCTGGCGCCCACAGGGCCTTTGTGTTGGCTGACACCTTCCACTGAGCCCTCGCCACGAGCAGGCCAAACGACTGCTGGAGAGAGCTATGAAGGCCCGGTCCAACCCTCTCAAAGCCACCACACCATCCTACCCGTCCAGAGGGACAACCCGTAAGTTTTCTCAGGTCTCTTTCTCTCTAGTCCTTGGCTTGTTGGGGTTTCGCCTGGGGTGGGGGTGGGGGTTGGGGTTTTGAGGCTTAGGCATCATGGGAAGGGAGGGTGACTACACGGCTCTCTTCAAATCAAAACAAGGAAGCCTTCACCTGCTCACTCTTGAGGATTTGTGTGGGGGATGTAGATCTTAAACTGTATTATTTGGTGCTGGACTGAATAGTATTCAGCTCTGTTTGGAGAGGGGCAGATGATAAAAGGGAAGGGGGAAGTGTTTGCAAATCTCTTTTAGAAGCAACAGGTGCTGTTTTCTATTTCAGTCTGGCATTTATATAAAGACATTAAATAAGGTTGTACTTCTATGTATTTGTATGAAACTGATATACAAGTATTATAGTATAACTCTAGTATCAAAGAAAACAAAGATCGCATTCAGTGCTAGCTGTGAAACAGCAGGAAGCTAATGGTAGTCTAATTTAAACTTCTAAACTAAGTATACTGCGTCCTCCTCCAAACTCTTCTGTTATATAAGACTACCTGAATTATACAACATGTACACACAGCTGGTGGCTCTAAATCCCACTTCCCTGTCCAGCTCTGTTCTCTACCTCAGCACTTTCACACAAAGACAGATGGGCTGAAGTCGTCCCAAAGCTCTGTCTCCTTGTTTGGTATGAAGACAAGCGCTGCATTGCATGGCAGCATCCGAACAGATTAGGGCAATTTAAAATGTCACAACAAAACCTGACACGCACTGAGAACAGAGATGTTTTTTTTAAATATGAAAATATATGTAAATACTAAAAGTAATATTTAAAATGAAAATAATAAAAGTAATAGTTAATAAAAAAAATATTATCAATAAAAATAGTTTTCATTAATTATTGTACTTTGTGTACTTGATTGACTTAAAATTAAATTAAATTAAATGTTCCGCTTAGATTAAAAAATAAAAAATAATTAGTGAATTAGTGACTGACAGATTAAAATTCTCCCTTTTATTTAAATGGGTGCTTCTGGAGCCGCCCTGCTCTGCTACACCTGTCATGTCTGCCAGCTGTTACTTTCCTCCTCCCTAATTCCCTCCCTGCTTCTCCCTTATGGGAAAACAGCTCACTGATGTTGAGTACACTGCTGTCAGCTTGCTCGGTTAAACTTAACACTTAACTGCCTCTCTTGAGATCGAATGTTTAAGACAAACTCGCAGCTGTAAAGTCCTATAGGTTTCAGAACAGTGCACCAAGCTTAATGGGCATGAGAACTCCCAGTGCACTATAATACACCTGTAGATTACTATCCCTGCACGTAAGCAAGCAGGGGATATTTAAAAGCACTAGTTTTGGTTTTCATGTTTAACAATGAGCTTATGATATCAAATGCTTGGTATACTAAAGATGACCTTTCTTAAAGGAGTAAAAAAGCATGTCAGGAATGTGCACAGAGGAGCCAAAGAAGAAGGAAATTTTCCTCAGGAATTTGCCCATGTCTCCATGCTGAGAGATAGTCTGCCGGCTGCTTTGGCATGCATCCGCTTTCTCAGCTGATCTAAGTGCTCAGGAATGCAACTCATTTCATATATGTGCATGTGTGTACAGGGAGCTGTTGTCCTGGGTTGGTGTACCCTTACACCAGGCTCCTCTCTAGGGAAGGAGGCGGCGGTGGTCTCCGGAAACCTTAGTGACTCCTCCAGCGGACTCGGCAGGTGGAACCCGCCGGAGACACGGACAGTCCCCAACCCGTAGCGCGTTTGAAGACAATCGGAGAAGGACGCTGAGGTGCGCTTACCTGGAGCGCTACGCCAGCGGCGAGGGCTGGAGAAAGCAGCAGGGCTGCTGGTGTCCAAACCCACCTTGTCGCCTTACATCAATGGACAGGCAGAGACAGGACATGGCTCGAATGATTCAAAATTCTGGAAGCCAAAAGCCAAGAAGAGTTTGTTGAATGGCAAAGGTCCGGAAACAGCAAACAGGCAGTGCAACTCTTGTGGGACCTTTCTAAATGAACCACACGGGCCTAGCTTGAACTCAAATACTCTGTCTTTACCTAATGGGGAAGTTGAAGGGAAGAAGATACCATGTTGGGTTGCTCCCACCCTACCCAACCGGCTTGTTCGGATCGAACAGATTAAGGAGACGCATACATTGGGACGAGTCCGCTATCGATCCACAGCGATGGAACGCACTGCATTCCTGTGGATAATGTGAGCGTAGAGGAACATTCCAGAAGCTAAAGAAGAAGGTCCGGAAACAAGAGAGCAAGCAGGATCCCTTGTACATCAACGGCCTGAGGGCTCCAACACCACCGGACTGCAACAGTGGAACTCAAATGTGTCTCTCGAATGGACTAGCATTGCCACTCAACCCCTATGCCACGGATCCCCTTGGACAGAGAATCCCAGCCGGATGCAGCCCCACATCCAGCAAGGGAACTATAGCACCTCCATTGCCCCCAAAGGAGAACCATCCAGCTCCCACCTTCCTCAGCCAACCCCTCCGCCTCCAACCAAAAAAATCAGCCCTAAAATCCAGCTCAAAGAACCGCTCAAATGGTCAGCGGACCTCACACTCATGTCTTCACCGGAGTACCACCTGGACTCCACAGAGGCAGGGGCTGTGGAGAGCTGTCTTCAGGAACAGGCTTCCTCTGGACTGGGTATTGGGAGGACAGATCTGCAGTGGTCACCCTGACCCATACTCAAGACGCAGCCCAGTTCTGTGTGCAAACTCACCCATACAAGGGGAAGAAAGGCTAACAGGTTAGTTTAACTACATAGGCTAATAGCAGTAGTAATTGACCATCGGGTAAGCCCCCCCACCCGTAGTTACTGAGGCACCCTCGGACAAACAAACGGAGCTGCTCACTGTCTTACAGTGACAGCAGTCAGTGTGAAACCTTGTCATAAGATGTTTTGAACAATTTTGGACACATAAGGACCACCATTCATGTGTGAATTAAATAAGCCATGGAGGGATAAAGATTTAAAAATAAATATGGTGGGTAACTTAAAGTCCAACATACCATCCTGCCTGGAAGTTTCTAGCTAGCCTAAGCGACCATGATTGGCTGGTTCATTTGTGTTTAAGTGGGTTAAAGCTAAACTCTGCAGGAGCAGAATTAGACACCCCTGAGACAAATCCCTAAAGAAACACTGGGTAAGTGTCTGGATTGGGGACACTGGTGATCGCCCTGAGACTCAAACCAGCAACTTTACTGAGCTGGTTACTAGCACTGAGCTTTAGTCACTTAGCTAAAAATTAATTTGTCTTGACAATAAACTGTAAATGGCATGGCGTCTGCAAATTGTAAAGCACTATTAGCACTAGCTGCTGTTGTGTCGCACAAGTGTCCTACCTAATAGAACTTTCACATTTTAATACATATTTAAGCACACTGCAAAGGATAGAGCTAATATTTAGCACTGTGAAGGTTTAGATTTGACTGCAGCTTACGTAATCTAATCTAAAAATGAATCAAAGCTTTTCCCAGAATCAAGCGGCACTTCCAGGTAGACTCTCGAACCCTGCTCCAGTCAGCAAGGTGACACCTTTGGGTGAGCACATGTGTGTTTCTCTTCACTGCGTTCCTGTCCCACTGGGGATTGTCCAGATCAGCAGATCCAAACTGTCCTGTCGGAGTAATCCCACAGTGGGCGGTGCTAGTGCGATCAGCACTACTCTCTCCCAGTCTTTTCCATCTCCTTCAACAATTTTCCATCTTGGTTGGCCTACTTGGAAGAGCATTTTCTCACTTGCTTTATAGTAACATAATGTTATTTTGTTAAATATTAACATATAAAATTTACACCATATCAGCATTGTCATGATATTTAACAATTTACACAGGATGTTTCATCCATTATCCTATAATCACTACAGCCATGTTTTCATTCTTCCCCAGATGTGGACCAGCACCAGAGTACAGGACAGCTGGGATCTGATGCAACATCCAGCAGTGCTGAATCAACCAGGCTCGTCTCAATGCGGACACGCTCAGAGGCCCAGTCAGACCAGTGCATCACAGGGCAACTAGCCCAAACTTCTCACAGTGAGTAAAGAGGGAAAGAAAGTGAGGGTGGAAATAATGAATATGCTATGTCCGTTCCACATCTACAGTATTCCCCATTTTTTGGTTAGCACTTAAACAAACCAGATCCTTTACTTAAATGTACAATCCTTTCTCTGAACAATGTAATTTCCAGGAGCCACAATTATACGGATTGCTTTGGCACTCAAGGCTCAAAGTAGGTCAGAGGAGATGTGGCCAGGCTTCCTTATGACTACATGTTTGTCTACTACGACACTGCCACCTACTGACTGAGAATAGCAATTACATAAACATTTATACAGACCTCACAAAATCAAAATTGCAGTATATATATATATATATATATATATATATATATATATATATATAATATTAATTCATTTAACTTTTATACAGACATCATCAAAACTTCAAAAATGAAATTAATTAGTAACAAATAAAAAAAAAATACTAATAAAAATACACCAAAAGGAAAACAAAACATTTTTGGTCAGTGGATTTGTTTTTCTATTATTATACATTAATTAATTATTACAATAAATATATTCATATTAATTATTAAAAGTATTATTTTATTTAATTAATTTTATTTATTTATTCAAAAGACTTGCCAAACCATGTAATATTGTCAATGTGGAGATTAAAATAGCAAAAACCTCCCTGAAACAACCCTTTTTTCAGAGCGGGACAGATGCAGAGCAGCGGGGGTCGACCCAAACTCTCCCCTGGCGGTTCTTCTCCGCCATGGGGCTGAAACTAGCGGGCTTGCTGGGAAAAGGACGATCCAGCAGCATGGATCAGCTCAGCCTGCACCCCAAACCAAACTCAAACCTGAACCGGCCGACTTCCCTCCACCTCCCCAGCCCCACACACAGACACCACCACCAGCTGAAGAAAGCCCCTCGCTGCAGACTATATGGCTGGTTAGCATCTATAAAATATCAACCTTCAGATGTCCCTCAAAAACATCTAGAATTTGTGAATCTTATGAATGGGTATTAATGGCAATCAAAGTGATAGGGTAGATCACATGGATGTGTCAGTATGGTACTTCTTTAAATATCAAGGTGATAATTTAGAGAGCAGCACTGACGGTATCATTTCTCAACACTAGGGGTCTCCATTTCTCCAGCTGAGAAGATCTTCATCAGCTCAGAACCTACAAATCCCCAGAAAGAAAACAGACCGTTCCTCTGCATACACTCCAGGAGAACAGCCCTGTAGTCCAGTATTAACCAGGTACAGCAACTTACACCAAACAATGTATAATATAATATAATACAGTATAATAATACAGCTGGCAAAGGAATAGAAGCGTTGTGTTGACATTTGTTTTTGACGGGAAAAAAATGTTTGACCTAAACATTATCCAATCTAAACAATATATATATATATTATATATATATATATATACACAACACACATTCATACACATGCATTTACAGCAAATATGAATGTAATGACTATTGTAAATATTATAATAATAAATACATATATACTATTATATATTAATATATTTACTTATATAATATATAAATATTATTTCAACACTTTTTTAAATGTTCACATTTTTATGAATGTCGTAATTTGAGTCATGAATATTGTTTTTAATGCTATATTGTATATATTATAATAAATATATACTATTAAATATACTTATATTTAAATATGAAATATGTAAATATAGATTATTTATTATTAAATAATTGATTTATTTATTAAAAAAATCAAATATCAAGATTTTAAATAAAAAGAATGATAGTTATGAGGGTTTAGAAGCATCCTGTCTGCTTTTTCTTGTCTTGTCATTGACCTAAATCAAAATATTACTATCTGATACCATTCCTTTACTATGGTAACGCCACCGTACACACCCCTTGATCTAAATAAATCTGCCTGTTTATTTGTAACCTCTTTCGTGTTATGAACGATGGCGATTTGAAGCTTGACATGTTCTGGGAGCATGCATCGTGTTCCTGTAATGCTCAGACAGCTGCGTGTTGTGCAACAGGATAAGTATGTTCCATTGACTGGGTCAGCAGCAGCAAGAAAAGAGGGATAGAGGGAGGGAGGAGGGAGGAAGATAAAAATAGAGGTGTGTGTGTGTCTGCCAAAGAAAGACATGGAATGCAGGGAATGATCACCCGCTACATGCTGCTGCTGCTATATTCAGCTTCTTGAGTGTGTTACTAAACACTGCCCTTTAAGTGTGTGTGTTTGGGTTATTCACAGTGCCAGATAGTGTGTTTGTCACGGCGCTGTGATTCGATAGCGCCTGTGAGTGTGTGTCGTGTTTATGAGTGTGTGAATGTGTGTCTGAGTGAGGGAGAGATAGCTAGAAAGGAATTCCAGCCCCAGTGACTGGAGACAAGCTGCAGCTTGCATCATCTTTCTCAGAGCCAGTAAGAAAGCAGAGAGCTGCTTCAGAGACGGGCTGTAATTGGCTGCTCGCTCAGATCTGACAGAGAGAAAGGGAGATAAAAATACCAGCTGAAATACAAGGAGCATACACTGTGATATGTCTGGGGACTATTGTTATCTGACTGGCTTCCATGAAAAAAATTCACAGTTGAAAATACAATTCTGTACAATAATAAATAATACACTATTGTTTTATATTATATTATATTATATTATATTATTTTTTTTTGTAAAAAAAAAAATCATGTCATGAGGCCCTATAATATAATATAATATAATATAATATAATATAATATAATATAATATAATAATATGACAGTGCCTTGTGATATTTATTTATGTATTTATTTTTATATATTTATTCATTTTGGACATAGCTTATTTACAAAAAAAAAAAAAAGTTCTTCATTTATCTTGTTTATTTAGCCTTCACAGGTTAAGATATGTTTCTATACAAGATAAATATTAAACTTATATTATATTATCTATCTGTCTGTTTATACAATACTCAAAAATTATATTAATATTATATTAATGTATAAGATAAATGCTATACTTTATATATCATGTAAAATTTTATAAAATTTTAATGTATTAAATCACATACAAAATTATACATACACACACATATTATATATATATACAGGTCCTTCTCAAAAAAATAGCATATTGTGAAAAAGTTCATTATTTTCCATAATGTAATGATAAAATTAAACTTTCATATATTTTAGATTCATTGCACACCAACTGAAATATTTCAGGTCTTTTATTGTTTTAATACTGATGATTTTGCATACAGCTCATGAAAACCAAAATTCCTATCTCAAAAATTAGCATATTTCATCGAACAATAAAAGAAAAGTGTTTTTAATACAAAAAGTCAACCTTCAATAATTATGCTTCATTATGCACTCAGATAGCTTGTCGGAACTCCTTTTTGCAGAAAATGCCTAGCTTCAATCTGGTGCATGGAGGCAATCAGCCTGTGGCACTGCTGAGGTCGTATATGGAGGCCAGGATGCTTGTGGACTTAGCATGTCAGGTGTTGGTCTAACGATCTCTCCAAGCTTTCTCTCGATAATAGTCCCAAATTCCTTGGGGCTTCGACGCTGATCAACAGTTGGCAAGCCAATGAGCACAGATACCATGGTCAGTAACCATTTACCAGTGGATTTTGGCATTTGAGCAGCGTGCCAGGTCGGCTTGACTGAATAAGCAAATTCTTCATCCCATAAAGTTTTTCGCAGATGGAAGCATGAAGTGCTCAAAATCTCCCTGATAGCTAGCATGCATTGACCCTGCCTGTAAAACACAGTGGACAACACCAGCAGCTGACATGGCACCCCAGACCAGTCACTGCTGTGGGTCACCACTGACTGGACTTCAGCATTTTGGCCTCAGTCTTCCTCAGAGCTCTGGCACCTTGATTTCGAATGACATGCAAAATTTGCTTTCATCCAAAAAAGTACTTTGGACCACTGAGCAACAGTCCAGTGCTGCTTCTCTTTAGCCCAGGTCAGCCTTCTGCCTGTTTCTGGTTCAAAAGCACCGCCTGTGCACGGTGGCTCTGGATGTTTCTACTCCAGACTCAGTCCACTGCTTCCCAGGTCCCAAGGTCTGGAATCGGTCCTTCTCCACAATCTTCCTCAGGGTCCGGTCACCTCTTCTGTGTGCAGCGTTTTTGCCACACTTTTTCTTTCCCACAGACTTCCCACTGAGGTGCCTTGATACAGCACTCTGGGAACAGCCTATTGTTCACAAATTTCTTTCTGTGTCTTACCCTCTCGCTGAGGGTGTCAAGGATGGCCTTCTGGACAGCAGTCAGGTCGCAGTCTTACCCATGATTGCGGTTTTGAGTAATGAACCAGGCTGGGAGTTTTAAAAGCCTCAGGAATCTTTTGCAGGTGTTTAGAGTTAATTAGTTGATTCATATGATTAGGTTAATAGCTCGTTTAGAGAACCTTTTCATGATATGCTAATTTTTTGAGATAGGAATTTTGGGTTTTCATGAGCTGTATGCCAAAATCATCAGTATTAAAACAATAAAAGACCTGAAATATTTCAGTTGGTGTGCAATGAATCTAAAATATATTAAAGTTTAATTTTATCATTACATTATGGAAAATAATGAACTTTTCACAATATGCTAATTTTTTGAGAAGGACCGTATATATATATATATATATATATATATATATATATGATTAGAATTAAAAGTAAATATATAAATATAATTGTAAAAAAAATTTTTGAAAATGCATAGCAAAACATTAGAAAGATTTTTAACAGCTTTGGCCTAGTGGTAGGATCTTTCACAGTCAAGAACTACTCACATTTTTCTAAGAAAATGATAATAAAATAGAACTGCTTAAATGAACATAATTCAAAATAATACAGTAACTCACCATACAATCTGGCACTTAAATAGTTCTGTTGCACTTTTTAAGTAGATAAATCCGTGTTTTAGGGATCTTCAGCGTGCTTTGAGTGTAGAGGGCGTGGGAGCCCAGTGCGGTGCGTCCGGTGGGAGCAGCTGGCCCAGAGCCTTCCCTGCGCACCATCCTGCTGGAGCTCTCCAGACCCCCCAACGCCCCCTCGGCTTTCTCATCTCAGAGGAAAAGGCAGGCCGGACTCAGGTGAGGGACCTCTTGCTCTTGTTTTCATACACTTCTGACATAATCGGAGAAGTATAAGACTAACCAGCTTATGTTTAAGGGGTGTACATTGAAGAAATGAGGCGACAGCAATATGGAGAAGCTCTACGGGCTGCTTTCGAGGTCGGAGCGAGATCTTAGAGGTGAATAACGAGAAGGTGGCAGGACTCAGTCTGGACCTGGTGACCGCTAATGACTCAAAACAGCACAGCTTCAATCCAGCGTACTACGACACAGGCGCCTACAAGCTAACTGAAGAACAAGACTGTACCAGCACCACATTTTGATACAGTCAACATAAACAGTAATGTCAGAAATGTCTGGGGCGAGTTCGTGTAATCAACAGTATTACGTTTTACCGACCTTTGCAGTTTTATGCAATGATCACACTGCGGTCCCTATTAAGGGATAGTTACCCAAAAATGAAGTGTTTTTTATACATTTTGTTACAATCCAACTTCATTTTTGGGTGAATTCATCCCTGTAGCCACTTTATGGCTAAAGGCCTGTTCAAACCCAAAACAATAACAGTAATGACAAAATATATAGTTTTAAAAATCATTCTAAAGTTATAGAAATAGCACTATAATGATAACGACACAGAGGAACAATATCGTTGGAATCAAGACAAAAGCGCTGGCAGCCAATCAGAATCCATCCTGCTTTAAATAGTTTGAGCATTTAAAGTGGCAGATGAAAAACTGCAGTCTTGGCGTTTATAATAAACAGCATGTTATTGCGTGTTGCAGTGGATGCTAATATAGTTCAGTCATTACAACTCTCTGAGAGTTTAGCATGGTAATATACATGCAAGGTTAATGTGTTAATAGATCTGCTACGCTACCAAGACTTGCTACTATTAATACATGCACAGGCGTGCTGCTGGGAGCATGTAGGAAATATTGCGCTGCACACTATAACATTTGAAGTAATCCCTTATATAACATACATGACATAAACCCATAGCAGATCTAGACAGGTGGAGCTGGGGAGGTGGAGGGTTTCTGAAGCGTTGTGACTGCTACAACAAACACTAGCCGAGTATTTGAATGTTGAGCAGCAACGCATTGGCTGCTGATCAGAAAGAAACCTGTAAACACTGTAGTTATTGTTTTGGTGTGAATGGGCCTTAGTTTACAGTGGTACCTTGAAAAACACGCTATTGAAGGTGTGGTCACATTAGTGAACTTTCAGCGAAAAACAGGCACATTGTCCATTGTAAATAGCATAGAATGCAAGTCCAGCTCAAACAGAAATCACTTTTTAAACCAATCAACTTTCTGTTGGTCCGTGTGGAGTATTGCATTGACCACTTGGACATGAAGCAGAATCTCGATGGGAACTTTTTTTTTGCCCTCACTGAAACACTTGTAGTACAATGGGTAATGCGAAGGACAAGGGTATTTCATGTACTGACAGTTAAACTCAAGTGTTATTGACAATGAAGGATAGTCTAAATGTGTTTGCCAAAAGACCAATGAACATCGATGTTTTCTATCTTCTGAACAGTCTGTTTCATCCAAATCCTCCGTTGCTTTTGCATTGGTTCTATCTGAAACCTTCTCCATGCTGCTGATGAGTAAATAGATCTGTATGCATTTACACAGTCGAAAGAGGTTTATATACTCTCTTAGAATGTTTCGGTGCACATGCTGCAGTCACACATTGATCATCAGCTCTAAATGCTCTTTAGTAAATTGATTGGATATTTCTCCATGAGCCAGCACATTGTTATGCCTCTACAGTGCAGTCCGACACCATTAGCGTGCTGTCCTGAAGGATATCAGTATTATGAATGCGTTGAAGCATAAAAGCTACCAACCTAATGTATTTTGTTACATTTATTTATATGTGTTCCTATGAAATAAAACAACTGGCTTTTGAGGGACGCTTGTTTTTTTCCTTCATATATTGTTAGTATTTTAGTAGGAGGCGGGAATACAGTGAAATACAGTAAAAGAAGATGAAATACATTTTGGAAAAAATGTGTTGGTTATCAACATTATGCTATAAAATGTGTGGAGTCAGAATAACTTACACTGAACTCAAAATATTCCTTTTAGGGACAGTTAAGCCTAAAAAGAAAATTCTGTCATAATTTACTCAACCTCCACTTGCTCCATGAATTTCTTTTTTCTGTTGAACACAAAGAAGATATTTTGAAGAATGTTGGTAACAAACAGATGGCGGAAGCCATTGACTTCACACTATTTTTCCCTCATACAATTAAAGTCACTTGAGGGTGAGCAAATGAAAACAGAATTATAATTTTTGGGTGAACTGTCCCTTTAAGGACTTAAAAAATCTCTAGACCTTTTTTTTTAGCTACACTGTGTCTCACATTTTGTAGACAAAAGGCGCATTCTGTGTCTCAAGGGTAGGGTCAAAGTGAATGCATAATGCACTACGCTGTTTTTCCATTGTGTTTCTATGTAAATATGCATAAAACATAGGTGTTTGACCAATGTACTTCATAACTTTGGCATTCGCATGTTCTAAAGAAAAAAGCAATGGTCAGGTTAAAAGTAAATCAACTTTTTAAAAAGCGTCAATAGGTCTTGCATTTGTTTTCATTTTATTACATTCGTCTTGCATTTTTAAACATAAAAGCATTCTAAGTGAATGGTCCCAAAAGCAGCATTTTAAAAATGGCTCAAGTTAAAAGAAGTTAAAAATTTTTTAAAAGCATCTTGAGACATTGTGATTTTTATTCCACTGCCCTGCATCTTCTGTTTTAAATAAATAAATAAATGTGTTCCGTCTTTTAGGGTTAATGGTGTGTGCACATCAAAAGCAATTCAATTATTCTGCTGAGTAGATTACATACAAAGTCAATGCAAAGAAACAAATAGATGGGAATTGGTGCTGAGTGATGCCAATGACACAAATTGGGTGACACGATTGCTGAGTGCACTATATTGCAAAGGTACAATATTCATCTCAATCAGTATCTTCCACACAAGTAGAAAAATTTCAACTTGGCGGGAAATCTGCATGAGCGTTGTTCGCACCAATCCAGCGTAGAGCTTATTGACATGTCCGGTTGAATCAGAAAATAAAGGAGAGAATGCCTAATGTTTTTAATCACGGAAATACATCCGCTGAGTAATCTAGAGTGATACGTGATGCTGAATATTTGCTGCTTTTGGTGTGCACACACTGTAAGTGGTGGTTCACACAGAAAATGTGTTTGTTTTCCATTCCACTGCACTACTTTTACATAGTTTTATATGTAAACATAGGCTAACATTTTTACTTTAGCGTGGCATCTCGTGTTTTTTAAACAGTTTTACAAACATAAGCTCAAGTTAGAAAAATTTAAATTTTTAAAAATGCGAAAGTTTTGCATCCCATGTGCTACTTTTGTTTTATGAAAACATGCGCTAAAATTTTGTCTTTAACCGTTGTGCTGACATCTCACACTGCATTAACAAATGTTATACTAAAATGTAGTTATCCTTTAAAAAGCGCTCTATAGTAGTTGCGTTTTATTCCACTGCCCTGTCTTGTGCTTTTAAATACACGCTTTGTGTCTTACAAGTGCAGGCGGTTGAAACTAGAATCAATATTTGCACTCATGTCTTTTAAAATGCAGTGTTCTAAAAACATTAAGCTTATGTTAAAACAAGTTCAGTTTATTTAGTGCTGTCAATCGATTAAAAAAATTAACTAATTAATCGCACAATTTTTTAAAATTAATCGATTAATGCATGATTAATCTGAATTAAAAGACTGAAACTTTTGGATATGTAAATGTAAAATGTAAATAATTAATGTAAACTCAAGACAAAGAAACTATTTAAATTCAAAATATATGAAATTTAACTTGTAACACAGATTTTCTCATGTAAACAACATACCTGCAATAAACCATCAATATCCTCCAAATTAACTGTTGGCTTGAAAGCCATATTTATTACAGAAATAAAAACACAGGCATGTAAGTACCATTTGAATTTCAAAACAATCAATGCCAATAAAAACAAAATGATTTCCATGTTGAATTCTAAGTGGACTGCAAAAAATTCCAAAGTATAGTCATTGCCAGTGCTTTAAGTGGGCGGATGCGACCAGTACTCAGTACCTTCACTTCCAAATATAGCTCTTGAGCATACCGCCACCTCTCCGTCGCCAGAGGCGTGCTTGTAGCGTACCGATGCGCATTTGGACATCTGTTTTAATAGAGGTTTTAATCTTTTACCTGCACTGCCGATTTTCAGAGCCCTTCACAATGCAAGCTTCCTAATTCATCCCACCCAGAGCAGAAACTACATTACCCATTCACCCTTAAGTTATACAAGTGAATAGCGATGTGCAGTGGTGGACGAGTACACAAATCAAGTACTTGAGTAAAAGTACAGATACTGAATAATAAAATACTACTCCAGTAAAAGTAAAAGTACTCCTTTTTCAATTTTACTCAAGTGAAAGTACAAAAGTACTCAATTTTGTATGTACTTAAGTAAAAAAGTACTGAAAGATAGATGTTTGCAATTTTATATAGGCTAATTTAATTTTATATTAGCACTTTTTTTTTATAATCCTACTGCTCAAAATACCTTTTTCCAAAATAACCACTATATGGAGTCTAGATATATTTTTGTTGTTGATATGGACTAAGCTACGAGTAATGTTCACTGTGAAGCTTACACTGTGATGTACCTGAGAGAAAACAGAGATGATAATCTGATCTTCACCAGTAAGAAAAAGTATTTTAAAGTTTGTGGTTTTACAGAACACCACAGTTATATATGACAAGATAATAAGGCCTGCAGTTAGGAAGAACATCTTAAGGAAAATATAATTATATTTTCTTAATTATTTTTTCCTTCTCAAACCTTGTCTGCTGTGTAAAAACACCCTGGCCAAAGCGGGTGCATCTCTTCCCTCTTTGATAATTACTGTAGTTACCATGTTCTGAACATCACATCCTTTCTTTTCTCCCCAGATGTAATCTATCTATCTATCTATCTATCTATCTATCTATATACATATAGATAACCACCTATATATATATATATAGGTGGTTGAATAAAATATTTGGACATTATTTATAAAATTACCTCAAGTTAGCACCAGCAAGCCTGCTAGACATTTAGCATCAGCTAAAATATTTACTTATTTTCAGTACCGTTCTGAATAAACATTCATGTCTGTCTAACGTTACCTCTCTAAAAAAAAGCCTCAAGTCCAAATATTCATTTATCACCAATTAACTGTTTGACAAACACTTCCTGCTCCGAGATCTGAATTAAAAAAATATCAAACATGCTCCGAAGTGCCGATCTGAATCAACCGAGTCGCTGAACATGCTCCGAGTGCGATCTGAATCAACCGAGTCGCGAACATGCTCCAAAGACCCAATCTTAATCAACCGAGTCGCGAACAGGCTCCGAAGTGCCGATCTGAATCGACGGAGTCGCGAACATGCTCAAGTCCTGATCTGAATCAACCGAGTTGCGAACAGGCTCCGAAGTGCCGATCTGAATCAACCGAGTCGCGAACATGCTCCGAAGTCCCGATCTGAATCAACCGAGTCGCGAACAGGCTCCGAAGTGCCGATCTGAATCAACCGAGTCGCGAACAGGCTCCGAGTGCCGATCTGAATCAACCGAGTCGCGAACAGGCTCCGAATCGCCGATCTGAAAACTTCGACCAAAGAATGTAAAAATAAGTTTAAATCTAAGTTCTAAAAAATACCGTAGACGGCAAGGCACAAATTTAGATATTCATTTATCTAATTAGTCTATAGCCTATGCACAAAGACAATATGATATTTTGTCCCCTTTTGTTTTAAAGCTTGATGAAGAGAGAGACGCAAGTTGCTGCATCTGGGAGGACAGTGATGCACGCGTACAGGAGTGATTGACAGTTCACGGCACTGTGTACAAAAATACTCCGCTACACAATTATTTCGTTATTTTCGTTTAAGCTTATTAACCTTAGTGTTACAGAAAGGTCTGATTTATGCACTGTTACAGTCATTGTTTTTTTTTTTTTTTTAAACAATGACATTTGAGTTCATGATTTTAATGTTGCTGTTTCTTGTGGCAGACTAAATGAAGAGTATGTTTCTTGTGGCAGACTGAAGAGTAATCCGGCAGAGTTTTATACTGAAACTTTCCATCTAAAAGTCCTTCCTTGGTCTTAACCATATTTCTTTGCACGTTGAAACACATAGGCCACAACTGGAAATAAAAAACTGCAACCGCGTTAATTGCGTTATTTTTTTTAACGCGTTAAATATTTCAAATTAATCGAATGCGTTAACGCGCTAATTTTGACAGCACTAGTTTTATTAAATGAGTCTCAAATTTAATTTTTTTTTTCATTTCACTGCTCATGTTTCACGTTTTCAACACAAATATACAATCTGTGTGAATGGCCCCTAAGAGTGCAGGATTGGGGTTTTCAATGGTAAAACGACACGAGCAGAAGGAGCTTACAGACATGTTTGAGGGTCTTGGTGAGGCACGTGTGCTGGTCAATAATCTCGCCTCTCCTCCACTATTGATTAGACAATGATTGATTCCATCCTGGTCCGACATTGAAAACACACACACACAAAACACTCAAATACATGCATTTATTAAGTCAGAACACTTACAAAACTAATAAAAATCTTCTAACCAAGCTGCACAATCTCATTTATGTCATTATAGATGCTGATATGCATTTACAGGCTTCATCTTTAAGCAATTATATCCTTCATTACCCAATATTCCTAGCTGTGTAACGTAACTAGAAGAAAAGCTCACATTGTCCATGACAGCTGTTTAACAGGACTCCGGTAGGTTTATATTCGCTCTGTACTCTCATAAACATGATAGCTGCTCAAGTGGGTTGATAGTTGCTGTTTGTGCTTGTGTGTAGCAATGCTAATAAGCTCAGCTGGCGGAGGAGTGTGTCATTTCCCACCCCCACCTCCCCTCCCCAAGGGTACAGAGCTCAGCTGTCCCTCCACTTACTGTGGGATAAAGGAGCCCAACGCTGAACCTGGATCCTGCACCTGCTGCCTCCCTCACACACACACACACACACACACACACACACACAGTCTCTGTAAATCCATCATTAGAAGAACTCCAGCTATGCAAAGCCAGTTTTAGCCACAAATATCACCACTATTTTTTGATCCAAACATTATAGTTTATGCACTATAGGTCTCAGTGAATGAATATTCAATTAGGAATTGCTGTAAATATTTATTACTACATATGCCAACAATATTTGTAAATTTATTTGATATCAAATAATTAGTGCTGGTCAATGATTAATCGTAATTAATTAATTAATGTGTATATTTATTATGTATATATAAAGACACACACACTATATATATATATATCAGAATTTTTTTGTTTATATATTAAATATATTTATATATAAATTATATGACTATAAATATAGACATGTTAATATTTTCAAAATATATACTGTATGTGTATTTACATATACATAATAAATATACACAGTACACATACATATATTATGTAAACAAAAACTTATTTTGGATGCATTAATCACGATTAATCGCTTGACAGCACAAAAATATATAAATATTACTTACATTTTCATAATATTAAAATAAATAAATAATATTTCACAATTTGGTCCACAAATGTGAAAATAATAATCATAATATATAAAACTTATATACAAATATATGCAATACAAAACAAAAATGTTATATGATATATAATATATTTTTGCATATTATTTAAATATTAAATAATATACAAACATAAAACTGCATTAAAAATAAGAATGTTTTAATATTAATTACAATACTGCACTATATACACAAGTTAAAACATTTGACATTATTATAACTTATTATTATTAGTAGTAGTAAATATTTAGATAATTGTTATTTTAGCATATTAATGCTAATACTGCAAAATTAGATCATATTATAGGATCAATTATATAATTATAATATTAAAATGAAAATAAATAAATATAAAAAAAAAAATCATTTTCATAATACTGTAACAATAAACACAGTTTGCTCCACAGATCTTGTTTCTATAACAGCTCAGTGTAAGGAAGGCTCAGGTCCTCATGGTTTGGCATGGCTCAGTGTGTGTGGGACTCTAATCATTACTGGGCCAGACAGAAGAGAGAGGAGAAAGACGCCACCTGTCATAAGATCAGGGTGAACGGCTCCTCTCTGCTGGATCATTAGAGGATCAATAGAGACCAACGCCACCATCAGCACAATCACCAATGCTGATATTCTGATAGATGCTGATCTAAGAGCCTGACACCACAACAGCCAGAGGACCATTCAGTCTCGCTTCAGATTGTACAAAAACATCATTTTTATTATAAACTTTACATTTATTTTGTTAATAATAATAATAAATTAATTCATAATATATAATGTAATCACTCATTTTATATAATTATTATATAAATAAATACAAGAATAAAAAATCATTATTCGCTTTGTATAATATACTTTACACATTTTTATTTAAATTCACATATATAATTTCCTTTTAAATATTAAAATAATAATGTTAAAAAATATTATCTATTATACTGTTTTAAAAAACTTTTATAAATAAATCTACAAAGATTTTAAACAAATCATTGTTATAATACATATTATAAATAATACTTCTTAAGAATATCATTTGCAATAAAAATTACATACATTGTTTTAAAATATAAGAAAAATGAATCTTTAAACTTTTAAATTAGATTAATAATTTTTATATACTTTGTATTTTAAATACATTTTAAGTATTTTTTTAATATTTTGTATTTTTATATATTCATATTATATATCATTTCTTTTAAATATTAAAAATAATAAATGTATATCTGTGCATTTAAAAAAACAGTATGCATTATTTTTAATACACAATTACACAAATCAAAAATTTAATTAGTACATTTTCATAATATATTTTACATGTTTTACATAAATAAATTCATATATTTTATTGATCATTTTTCATTTGAATTTACATTCCTTTTATATCCTCACATCGACAAGAATTCAATCTGACACCATTTTTCAATGACTTGTTTTAATGGGGCTCAGAGTTTCACACAGTGATAAACTGAGGGATTGTGGGTACATGGGGAGGTATGACAGAGTTTTCTGAGGGAAGAGGAGAAACAATGAGGGCTAAAAAAATACTAATTTCTATCATTCTCTTCAGGAGCAAACAAACTAACATGTACAACTGAAGTTCACACAGTCAGGAAGAACAGCGCTTATGAGCCTGTTCACTACCTTGATCTTCGTCTGCCACGCACTCAACAACAGCTTAATGTAATTGTGCAATTGTATCATTTTATTTGTATCAGTAAAATTGCATAATCGATTCAGTCATACTGCAACCAATCAGAACTGACCTACTGCATCATGTGACCGAGGGCAGTCAGAATCAGCTGAACACTATTATATGGGCCTGACGGAAATGTCTAAACAGTAAACTAAAACACTGCAAATTCCTGTATTTGTCCTCATGCTTATGAAAAACAAATGATGTGATTGCTCAAAAACAGAAAGCTCAAAACATGTAGAAGGGTAAATCACACCAAGTCTGTCAAAAATGTCCATAATTCACATTAATATATATATATATATATTTAGGATCACACTTTTTTGCATTATGACATTATTTGCATGATTGGGCACATTTTATTAATCCTCTTTACTGTAATGTGAAATATATATATATTAAATTACAAGAAAAGTAAGTATATTTAATTTATTTGTTAAATTCAATTGAATTTATTCATTAAAATAATTGAGCCCAGACAAGATTAGTTTTATTACTATATTACATAAAATCATGATTCTTCACATTAACTGGCATGGAAATAATGTTGCAGCCTATAATAATGCAGGAAAAAGGCTTAGTTTTAGCAAGAACAAATTTTGGGGTGAAATACAACATTTCTATGTGTGATTTACCCAAGAGATTATTAAAACAACATACAAACAAAACAAAACAATACAGATATCCAGTAAGATAAATGTACTCATTTTTTCACAGAATATGTAGTGTTATATACGATGATTTTCATTTTAGCTACTGCTGCTTTATATCGCTTCCATTTGAGTTAGCAGTGGAATATAGCAAAACCGCCGGTTTGTGTAAATATATATTCTAAATACTGGACAAACATCCTCGCTGTAGCAGTTTAAGAATGTGAAACGCAATCTAACGCTTTGTCACAAGTGCCTGGCTTTCTAAAATGAAATGTAACTTCACCCTCATCTGTGCTAAGGCACTGCTAAACAGTGACCTATAACCAAGATATAGTTCACAGATTAATAACCAATTGTCACGCAATTCACATATTTAATGCTTACTAAAGCACAATTTTTTTGTTAATATTTGAACTGTTAACCTATTATTTAAAGACTTTCAGGCAGTTATCCAGAGAGTTTAACATCAACGCTTCCATTAAAAACACAATTCCATTCAGTTCAACCGCAGAGTGGGAATAAATCTCACTAGTAACCCATTATCGATAACTCAGAAGTAAAAAAACTAAAAGCACACAGAAATAAACACTTTGACAGTAAATAACTCATTGCATTAGTATGATCAGCAACATACCCGCTTAAACAGTGTCTGGTTTGTTAAACTCCAGTGTTTAGTACATTAGTAGTTAGTTAGTGTTGATTAATTAACAGTGGTCTAAACCGACTATTAAAGCAGTGCACAGGAAATAACCTCAGCAATATTTTCTAGTAGCACTTGATTCTTTCAGCTGTTTAAAGAGATAGTTCACTCAAAAATGAAATGACCCCATGATTTACTCACCCTCAAGACCCTCAAGCTTGAGGCCAGGACATTTTTAATATAACTCCAATTGTATTCGCTCTGAAAGAAGAAAGTCATATACATCTAGAATGACTTGAGGGTGAGTAAATCATGGGGTAATTTCATTTTAGACTAAATATCCCTTTAAGCATTAAAAATCATGGTCCATTGGAAAGAAATGATTTACCTTGGATTACACAACTTGTAACGAAATGATTCAGACTGTATTATCGCCAAACTGCAAATGTGCTTGAAAAACAGCCCTTGTTTTACACCCATGTTACCCATTTGTTTCAGTCTGGGTTGTTTATAAGAAACAAAAGGTTACGTAAGCAGCACGTTGTACTGTATCATGGACTAAAGATGGAGAAAGGGTTTGTTTGTCTCCAAAGCTCCTTGCTGGAGCGCACCGCTCGCAGGAGGGAGCTGAGTGGCAGAGGACGGAGGAGGGCTGTTCACAGAACAATGAAGAGGATGATCACGCACAAACAGGATGGCTCAGAAGAATGCCGATAGCACCACTGTCGCCGATCTGCAGGTCAAGTGAGGATATAACAGTGTTTTTAACAGCTAATCTGTAGAGTCCGTAGAGGTTTTAAGGTGAAGGCAGAATTAAATGTTTTAAAAAATCCCACAAACTAGAAGCTCAGATTAAATTCTTGGTCTTCAACCAAATTTTCCTATGAAAAGGTCCCGAAGTTTGACTCCAGAGTGCCAACTTATGTAAAGTTTGGCTTTACATTAATGCTAGTCAAACATTAATCGATTAATCGATCCAAAATAAATAGTTTTTATTACAAATATATGTATTTATATCTATGTAATAAATATCACAGTATAACACATATATTATGTAAACAATTTTTTTATTTTGATGTGATTAATCTTGACAGCACTACTTAAAAAAAAAAAGTCAGCATAATATTTTAACTGTAATAAAACAAAAGTAAATACTGTCAGATAGGATGTCAAATATTAGAATAAGAGGTTTCAGTTGAATGATTGCTGAAAGTGTTCTCTGACTGATTTTAAGCATGTGTGACTGTAAATGAAGCACGCTCTGCTCTTCCGCTGCTTGTATTACTCACCGCTGGTCATGTGAGACACTTTAGCCAGCTTCTTCATGGACGTTATCCAGTCTGGATTGAGTGCTGTCCATCTCATGTGAAAAATCATCCAGCATTCTGAAAATAGACCAGACACACAGTCAGAATCAAACAGAAAGTTTGAGGTCTGTTAACTCACCCGCAACGACTAGACAAACTGTCAGGATTCACGCCTAAAAGCAGGTCAATTCTCACATACTTCGCTCTGGTTTGTAATTGATGGAAAAATAAAATAAAATATATATATAGTATGCAGTTTTCATGGATCGCATTGTTGTGTTCTGGTTCAGTAATTAATAAAAAAAAAAAAAAATTATATATATATATATAAACATATATAAAACATTATGAAAAGAATGATGATATAGATTATTGTTCAAAACTGTATAAATAAATGTGTGTAAGTATGTATATATATTATTTATATAAATATAAATCTTTAATATATAACTATAACTAATTTGAATAATTATTTTTAATGAAATAATATGTGCATATGTGTGTGTGTGTGTGTATATATATGCATACATATATATAAAATTGTGTAAATATTGTGTAATTTCTCCATTTTAAAAAATACATAATTTATACTATTTATAATTAATTATAAATAATAATCTATAAATTATACACACATTTTTCCATTAACAAAAAATTATAAGTTGTATAATAATTAAATTAAATGACATATACATACACATATAAACACCTCAAAGATTTCTACCTAACTTCACCGGATTCAAAGTGACTTACACAGCTTGCTCATCCAGCTCTTGGCGATCCTTTGGGACATGTTCTTCAAGACACCAATAGTTCCCGACACCAACTCCAGCTGCTCATCCTGCTGTTCTGCTATGAGCTGCAATGTACAGAAATAAAACACACTGTCCTGATAAGTGCTCAGAATATGGTACAATATGCTAATCGTGATAATCACTCTTAAATATGAACTAGATGTATTGACGCATATGTTGCTGGGTCTGTTGCTCCTCAATGAACTGTGAGTTTGCCGCCTGCAGCTCCCGGTCTAGTCTGGTGTACTTATCAGCACTGGTTGCCAGATGGGCCACAGACCCACCATGACCCATTAAAGTCTAATATGAGATCATAAATTATCATGAGATGATACGCAAACTGTCAAATCACAATCTGGCTCCTACTTTCATAGTTTGAGTACAAACCTGTCGATTTTTCCTCTCGGACACCGTACTGCCATTGGACTAGACATGTGGTCTTTCATCTCCTGTAAAATGAAAATCAATTAGAGATATTCCATGTGCCACTGGGGCAGATGGTGTAAGTCTCTCAAATCTGCTCACCCGGACTGTTTGCCTTGTGCTAGTGATGAAGGCTTTCCTCTTGGCCAGCTCCATCGCATCGAGATTGAACTTCTTTGGATTAGCCTCCACAATACTTAAAGAGAAGGTTAAGGCTACAACATATACACACCTGAACCATTTCGAGTCCAAACATAGGCTACCAGAAACAAAAGGATATTGATAGTCTCGCCCAAGTCCTCCAAGTCCCATTCAATGGACCTCAAACTGTTCCTCAGCTCATTGGTGGTCCAGTCCACCTCCTCCTTGCTGGCTCCACCCGGTCCTGTAGCAGCTCCATCCATCTCTGATGGAGCCCTGAGCTGTGTTCACAGCCTTCTGCACCTCTCTAATGAAAAGCAATCCATTAAACCTTTTCATAAGTCAGGAACCCAACATATTGGAACAATACATTGCAAATGTTAGGCTTGACATAAATAAAAACACTATAATATCCAAATAATATCCTTATTTTGGCATGTACCATGCAGTGATGGTATCACACAGAAATACCATAGTACTTTGATTTATACCATGGTAAGTCCAAATATAAAGGTACATGTCCAAAAGCATGATAATCCATATGTTTTAGACATGTACCATGTACTTTGACTTATACCATGGTATTCATGTTGCACTCAAGGTATTTCCAAATATACCATGGTACAGATCCAAAAAAAGGTAAAATGTCATGTTTTTGTACATGTATATGATACAGTGAAGATATCACTGGGAAGTAGCATGGTACTATTATATATCATAGTATTTAAATAGCACTCCAAGGTACTTCCAAGTATACCATATTACATATTCGTAAGTAGAGATAATAAAGAGTAGATGTCTGGTACCACACAACAATATCACTTCAAAGAAACCCGACACGGATATCGATTAATGGCGTGACACAATGGTGGGAAAATCGATAATAACGGTCGTCATGGCAACATGATAACGATCTCGATGAAACAGCTGTTTTAAGCGTAGTGACAAAGCGTTCGTGCGCAATGCTAATATTTGTTAACCGAAACGTTTAATCATAAGAAAACTCTGAGCTAATAATTCGCTTTCTCCTTCTAAGTTAACGCACCTGATATTCGCCCACAGTCACCGATCTAAGCCATAAACTCACCCTTTCACCACGAAAACGGGTCTTCCATCGACATTTTGGTGCTCAGATGAGTCGATTCTTGTAGCGATAATCTCATGCTCCTGATCGCGGCTGGTTTTGCTTCTCTTAAACAAAGGAAAGCGCTTAATGTGTTGTTTACATGTGGACGGAGCCCGGATCCGCTCAGCCTCCATTGCTCGGCGGAATCACATCCGGGTCCTCCAGCGTCTAGAACACACGCGCACGCGAGCGCGCTTCCCGGTAAACAAACACCGGCGTGCTCTGCGTGGGTTGATTTGGTTTGATGCAGTAAAAGAACAAAGCAATATTGCCACAGATGGTACAGATATGTTCAATGTGTATAAAAGCATGATTGTATTTATAAACACACAGACACACAGTTATTTATTAGCTTGTTTAATTCAGATTCTGATATATAAATGTAGAAATGTAGTTAAAATGTCAACACCACTATATCATCCCAGTCAATATTACTTTTTTCTGTTATAATTTAATAATTCTATAGTATATTATACACTTTTACGAACATTATATTTATTTTATGAATAATAATAAATATGTAGTGACATGCATTTCAACAACTCTATACCATCAAGGCAATATTACTTTAAATTATTATTATTATTTGATACTGATATAGTGTACACTGCTATATAATAATACGAAATATTATTTTTAAATTAATATGTATTTAAAATTATAATTTAATAATAATAATTATCATCATCAACATCATCCTTTCATTATTATTATGATGTTTTGTTTTACTCTTCTTGTCTTATGCACTAAAAGTACTGTGGTAATACCATGCTATTGTGATTATATCTGATGGTGATACCATAGATTGCTTTGAAATTCAGGAAATTTTGTATCATGGTATTTCATATTCAAAAATTCATATTAGTTCCAAAAATTCCATGATAGTATTGTGGTACATGTCTAAAAAAAAAAAAAAAGCTCTATTTTTTTTTTTTATATATATACATTTTCTCGCATGGTACAATAGCATATATATATGAGGTATTACCAGTGACACCTATTGTACAGTGGTGCAACCAGTGTACATTTTCTTCTTTTACTTGAACTCTAGAATTTACCTTAATACATTACATGAATTATACACCTCCAAACTATTCTCAATTTTTTTTTTCAAATTGATTAACAATATTAACAACAACAACAATGATAACATTTGAAATAATCTAAAATAACAGAAAAAGGCAACACCTAGAGTCTGCTAGTGTTTTCTCTAATAGACGTAGCTTTGCACCTCGCCTGCCTTCTAAAACAGTGCTTCATACATTATTCAACACAGTGACTATCTACACCAGTGGTATCCACTGGTGCGGACGCCGTGTATGATGTAGAACCAGCAAACCAGCTGGAAACACTTCCAGCTCAGCTTAGTAAGTAAAGCTGCATAAATTATTAATCAACTCTGGTTTTATTTATAGTATCACTTGCCAGTTTCCCATTTCCCATTCCCATGAAATTGAAAAGCTGGGAATAGACAAGGATAGCCTACATTATTTCTAATGGACACTGGGACCTTGTGTTGTGTCCCTTTACTAACTACAGCCTAAAAACAGTTAGATTCTTATTTAAATAAGAGTATTATGGTTTTATTCCACGTTCTTGTCTATGAATAACACATCCTTATTAATCTGAAATACTGCTCGACCCAGTGGAAGCAAAGGATTTCTCTCAGATATTTTGCGGTGGCCTTGATGACTGTGATCCTTTATATTTAGATAAACAATCTCTGAAAGTGTCTTGCGTCACAGCGCGCTCTTCCTGTCAGGTTTGTTTATGACCCACAGCTT
Organism: allo-octoploid hybrid of Carassius auratus x Cyprinus carpio; assembly: GCA_024542945.1. Taxonomy (NCBI): domain Eukaryota; kingdom Metazoa; phylum Chordata; class Actinopteri; order Cypriniformes; species allo-octoploid hybrid of Carassius auratus x Cyprinus carpio. Next base: position 12,843,893 of record CM045074.1, read on the forward strand.
ACCTCACAGACGGATTGCTAACTTAAAAAATGACATATAAATAATGAAAGCATCGCCATTTAGAGGCATATTCATCAATTCAGGGTCAGATCTCCACACTGTTCACTGTAGCGGCTAACTGTTTCTTCAAACAAAACATTGCCCTTCCCCCACTAACAACTCCATTCACATCTGCCCAGACACCGCAGTGGATTTGCACAATAGAGTCATGTGACACGACTGGAGCAGACAAACCATTACATCAGTCGAGGAAGTCCGCTGAAAAGAAATTTAAAGGGAAGTGCACTTTTTTCTGAACATAGAACGAGATGAGCTGCTATGGTAAGCCGTGTACAAAATAAAAACAGTAATACAGTATGTGTGGCTATTTAAAATCTCTTTTTAGAGACTAAATATATGATTCAAGCAGCCTACCCTAAATATCCTACATAATCTGTTAAAACATGAGTTAGTGTCTTGTATGTGTCGATTTTGGCTTGTTATGCGTTACAAAACGATGTTGCATTTTAAATATGGCTCGTTTGGTTTCATAACTCAAAATAGTTGAACAAACACAACGAGTTGTAAAAAATATCTGCATGTTTTAGCTTGAAAACAATTGTATCCCTTTAAACAGTTCTCCCACGTTCGTGTTTAAGTATGAGTCATCACCACGGCGCTCTCCCATTGGTCAACGGCTATTTGGCGGGGTGTGATTCACAACGCTGGCAGAACGCTACTCGAGACGTGATTGGCTAGTGTAGCCGCTGACGCTGAAGTATAAAATCGGTTTAAAATAGAAACGGTCTCATTCCTCCCTAGACCGTTGTTGGGTGCTGGTGAGGATGCGTGAGGTATTCAAAACTCCTACACTCGCCCAGTAATACAGATATTGTATTTTGTGAATGAGAATGAGGCGTATGTTAACAAAATACGGGACGATTTGATCTACGGGAGGAAAAGACTAATTGGACGTTATTTATTAACGCGTTTCCGAGCCTCAGTAGCGGTTTGAGGAGAATCCGAGGCGAAATCAAAGGCGGAACGCCCGGCGAACTTTGTACCTCTGTGAACTTTACCTATTGATTCCAGCCATGGAATACAAAGTGGAAGCCCATCGGATTATGAGCATTTCCTTAGGGAAAATCTACAACTCGCGCGTTCAACGAGGCGGCATTAAACTGCATAAAAACCTCCTGGTTTCGCTGGTCCTTCGCAGCGCGGCCAAGTCTATCTGAGCGACTACTACAGCGGCGCGTGTCTGAACGCTGCTCAGAGCGAGCGCGAAGCGAACGAATGGGACATCACGGACTCGGAGCGAGAGAAATTCCCTTCCTCTACAACGAATGTGACCGAGTGAGAGCCCTGAGGAACCTCAACAGACCGAGCGGCCCGAGAAAGAGCACGAACATCGCGAAACGACGATGATTTGAAATCAGACCAGGTGGATTGTACTTCCACTTTACAACAAGAGCAAAACCAAAACTCTTTGGACTCTGTGGCAAACGTTTCCTCTGAAACACCGCCGGAAACCATTAAGGAACCCAAGGAGAGTCCCTCAGAGAGCGCAGTAGCAGAGCGCGACTCAACGCCTGAAAGCGAACGGGGAATCACATCAACCACCCAAAACTCACGTTTGCTCAAACAGGAAAAGAAGCGCGGAGGAGACGGAAAGTGGCGATTCGCCTCAAAAGGATCAAGTTGCGTCCTCAGACGCTGAAGGGGACGAGGAAGCCGAGGAGATGGACACCAGTAACGTGTCCAACCTCATTACGATATTTGGTTCCAGTTTCTCAGGACTTCTCAGCAAAGACGGCGCCAAACCCGAGTCTGAAACAGAGGATAGCGGACAAATCTGCTGCGACCAAATGTTGAAGAACCTGAACCCTTGGAGTACGGCGATAGTAGCTTTCTAACTATTGTATTGTACTGTACTGTACTTCTTATCCGGGTTGATCTGAGCGCATTGGTAACACGTGGTCAGGCCCGACATCGTACTGTGGGACTTCCAGCAAGCACGAGGAGGTGCTACCAAAGTACAAGCTCAGTTTGGCCTGAAGATGTCCGGGCATGCCTTTCTAGTGAAGGAGCTATCTGAATGCTGGTGCTACTGCTTGGGATCTGCTACAGATCTTGAAGTGTTGAACTCTCAGACATTATAAAGCCATGTGAGGAGTGCTTTTACAACATATGCAAATGTGTCATGAAGGTCAATGTTACATTGTCACTGAACCGATTCAGGGTCGATCACACCAAACTTGACTGTATGAGGTTTAGACCACTGACTTAAGTCTTTGTTTTAAAAAGACCTGTACATTGTGTAATATTCGAGTGTGTGTATATATTGTCTGTCGCATTCTGAATCTATGTATTTTGGTATCATGACAGTTTACGTGGTGCTCACGTATTAAAACAATGTGAAATGACACTGATTGTTTCTGTGCTTTCTGTTCACGAGTGGAAACGTGACTCACATGACGAAGAATGACACCTCCTCCACCCTTTATTCAAATGTCAGCTTCTTTTTTTTTTTAATATTCAAAAATATTGAATAGTTTCCCACGGTGATAGAACTTTGAAATAATTTTAAATAGCAGATTACAATGATTCTAAATAGAAAATGCTAATACTTATATAAATATATAACACTACTTCATTGTCAAAATGGCATATATATATATATGTATAAAGTATATACACATAGCCTACATACACAAGGTTGATTCAGAAATATCTCAATTTACCTGAATTCATATTTAAAATTTCTGAAATCTATATATTTTTAAATTACATAGAACTACTCAGTAATCGAAATGAAAATTACAGAAACTCTTGGAAGTTCTTTGGTCGGGAAGTGTGAGAACCATATTTCACGACTTCATTTTGAATAGACGATATAATGAAAAACAATTTGGGTTAGTATTTAAATATTTAAAAACAAAACTATTTGGACCAAAGTGATCCAACAAGTTTGAGAAGAACAAGAATGTTCAGCTGCTGTTCCACTGCATCACTTCCAGGCAATTTTACGGCATGCTGTAAAGAGAGCTATTGTACCCCTGAAGCATGTGTGGTATGCAGGGTTCAGTTTCAGCAGACTGCTGTCTCTTCTCCCAGGGTCTGACTTTGGTGCAGGCTATTCAACATGACATGCCTTTTCCTGCAAGAGAGAACAGTCATAATAGAATCATTGACTTCTCAACCTTTTTTTCATGTAGAAACATCACTTGAGCAGTCTTACATTATTAATAAGGCTATATGATTCATAATTTACAATGAGTAAAGGCTTTTATGCTCAAAAATGTTTCATTTTATGTGAGTAATTATGAGAAATGTATTTAATTCACTAGACAGAAATGCAGTGATTGAGGTAAGTGTATGAGCCTGTCTTGTAATATGCACACACAGAAAAAAACATAAAATGACATGGTCATGGAAAACCTCAAATATCAACGAATTGACTGAATTGTCATATTAAACATAAAAGTCATATTTAGTGATACCCATTTTTGCGATTGTACAATGGTAAGAGTTATGGTTATTATGACTTTATAATATTTAATTATATGAAATATACACTAGCGTTCAAATAGGGGATCAGAAATATTTGAAATGTTTTTGAAAGAAGTCTCTTCTCACCAAAGCTGCACTTAGACTTTTGAATGGCATAGTGTATTTTATGCAAAATAGATACATTTACAATCATTTAAATGTAACTTGTAATTTAGCATATCAATATAACATATTCTGTAAATTATCATATACTGTATAATATTTTAAAACTGAACTGCAGTCTCTATAAAATGATTTCTAAAAGCCTTCAACAGTCACAAATAACTAGAAAGCTTAAAGTCACTGATTGTATGAGGGGAAAGTGATTTTAAGGGTCAGATCGGTAGAAAAATATCGTAAGGATTTCCAACAGCATGTTCAACTTTTTAGTGTGAGTAACATTTAAGAAAACATGTATGACGTTAACTCCAGCAGAACCAGCTTGATGCCCGTGCAGCCGCATTCTTTCACACAGACATGAGTAGCTATTGACAGAAACATTCCCTCGAGAAAGACCAGAAGGCATGAGTAAAGCTGCTTTCTCAGCCTGCTCCTTTGAGAAATGTGGGTCAATCAAATCCTGGCCGTAGTTGAGTCAGCTGACCACACGGCATAGAACAGTAACAGAGCTGGAGCGGATGATGAGTGGCCGATCAAGCTGCGGTGGACTTTTTCTCAAATTTCTATAGTTTATTTACTAATGTAATAGCTCATGTTATCAGTGACATTGATCCAAAATAAACATATAGATCTAGAAGTGTCTAAAATCAATATATAGGTCTGAAAATGTTTGTCACATGTGATGCAGCATCACTGGCTGTTTCACAAACCATACTTAAACACATGCAGCTGTCCTCTTTGACTGGCCTCTGCTCCTGCATTCCTCTGTCCTGGAAGGAAAGGGGTGGGGCGGAGGAAAAGAGTAAAGTTGGAAACGCTTTCCTGCTGATGTGCAGTAGGAGAGCATGTGGGTCTGGAATGTGGAGTCAAAAGCCAAGAAATTTAATTTATATATATATATATATATATATATATATATATATATATATATATATATATATATATATGCACAGAAGCTATTTTAGTTGGACTAAGACAAAAAAATTCTTTATTTACTTTTCATAAAGTCGGAATAAAGGTAAAGATTTTCAATTGTCCATTTTCAAGTGCAGTAATGAATGAAGCACTTTTCACACAGAAGTCACTTTCAAACCACGTAAACTGTGTGATCAGCTTGAACCCATGCAAAATCTGTTTGCGGAAATCTTTAGTAGTAATTCCTGATTGCGTGGATTCCTATTGAAATTGCTAGATTTTACCCGTGAAAATTCACAGCAGATGTGACTGCACTTATTTGTTAGGCAAATATTGATTGCCATAGTGTCACGTTGACTACTTGACTACTCAAACCTCTGTACTTGACTAGAGCGGGAGCATTTAAACTCACTTTCTAATATCATACCACCACTCTAATATAAATCTACAGGACATTTTTTGTCTGTTTTATCATAGGCCAGGCAAAGCGTGAACTATATTACCATTTAGAAAAGTAATATGAAAACAAAGTTCAATGCTTAGTGCCAAATCTCCAACTTGGCTTGCTTTGCAAAGCTTTTAGGATAAACTGAACAACAAAAAGAGACTCTCAAGCAATAAAGATAAGATATCAAGGACTGTTTTAGGTGTTTAGGTGATTTATTGTGTTTTAAGAGCCATGCCGTGTAACTGTTTAACATGGTCAGTCCCAAAGAGCAGGGCGAAAGATGCCTGAACAAAACACCAGTCTGGATACAAGTAGAGACAAGATCTACTCCAGCAGTTCTTTGTTCAGAGCAAACAGAAAGTCAGGAAATCTTTCCACCACTCATTCAGCAAGATGGATATCTCCGCATTGACACATCAGCAAGGGACCCACAAAGCAATTTGTCAATGATCTCATCAGTCAATGCCTACAATGCTCCAAGTTACTCATCCACCCTTTTTGAAGCCATGCATACAGTATTCTTCCAAAAGTGACGAGTCAGAGAATAATCTCATGAACCAATACGTGAACTCTCCTATATCGAGTTAATTGTCCATTCAAATCACTTTGCACAGAATCAAACCTAATCAGAGCCTTCAAAACACTAGCAAACCATCTGACATCCGCTGAAAGATCAGATGTGCTTTCTATACACTCTTAAAATTAAGTTTCCAAAGCGAGATTTCACAGAAGAACCATTTCAGAATGCTTTCCCTGAACAGTTCTTGAAAGAACCGCAAAGAACATCTAATCTAAAGAACCTTTCCACTACAAAGAACATTTTGTGCAATGGAAGCTTCCATTAATGTAATTGGTTCTTCACGGAACCATAGATGCCTACAAAGAACCTTTATTTTTAAGAGTGTAGCAAGAAAACAGATACAAAATTTGTGCATATAGTATTTTCTTTATTGAGATTGGCGAGTGATGCCAAAATACAGCATCATGTAATACAGATTATCTCAGATTAGGTGCTTATGTGAGACTGCAAAATAAACAGGGAAACTCCAGTTCTAGTGTGCATCAAAACCAAACAGGGAACTAAAAGTCGAACCGCAGAGCAGTTAGAACTTTGAAACTGGTCTACAATGACTCAATGGACCCCACCCTGATCACTGATCTTTTCAAAGAGGGAGAGAGAAAAGCCCCGCGTGGCCCGCTATTCATTCTGTTTGACCCTGCGGAGCCCAGACAAACTGAAGTCTTTGTTTATCTTGGGAAACTGGCAGAGGACAGGAGGGGAAAAGGGTTTGGGTGGGGGAGGGTACTGAGGATTGGAGGGAAAATGGGATCGGGGAGGGGTATCCTGGGAAAAATGCCAGCATGGGATCAGTGACAGAGCCGGCTTCCTGAAACAGGAGCAGCCTGGGATGGTGAAGGAAAGGGGTGTCGTTGTGGTTGGGGGAGGGTCCACCTTGTTGGACCAGGCCAGAAGACCAGAGACATCACACGCAATACGCCACGCTTGATTTATGTTTCCTGTTAGCGTGGGGTTCGCTTTAATTACAGTTCGAAAGCTTTGTAGACTCCACTCAACTGGTAGCAAACAGTCTGTGAGGCTTCTGCAATGACAACAGGCCAATAGTGTGTGAACAGTTTAGGTTTCTCCTCAAACGCTACAAGCGGGCATGTTGAGAGCAAAGGAAGCTTAGGGGCAATTAAAGCAGACAGATGGTCGCTAAGAGAAAAAAAGGCTGGTGTACCTTTCTCATGTTTTGTTGCTACTGGAGGGTCATGTGCTCCAGATCTGAAAGGAGTGAGAAATTTAGTATTAGTCAGGCACTTTACACAAACACACTAGTGATCACTGTCCTTGTAACTAGATTTTTCACTTTATAAAAACAACTTCTTTGTTGCCAAAGTACAACTTGTTTTCGTATTTGGTGGTTGCCAGGATGTTTCTATGCAGTTGCTAATGTGTCCGAGTGGTTTTGGCATGTTGCAGTTGTTAGGGTGTTGCTTACGCTATCACTAAGGTATTCTTATTGAATCTAACATGTTGCTAAACAGTTCTTTGTATGTTCTGAGTGATTGCCGAGGCACTGCTATGCAGTTGCTAAGGTATTCTGTGTGGTTTTAGCTATGTGGTTGTTAAGCAGCGGTTGCTAGGGTGTTGATATAGTTGTTGCTTAATGATTCCAACATTCAACATGTTTGCTAAGGTGTTCTTGGTTGTTGCCAGGATGTTGCTATGCAGTTACTAATGTGTTCTGAGTGGTTTGTACTACATTGCTAGGCTGTTGCTATGAAGTCACTAAGGTGCAGTTCTAGGGTGTTGCTATATCATTGCTAGGGTGTTCTAGGTGGTTGCCAAGGCACTGCATGCAGTTGCTAAGGTATTATGCTATCATGCTATTTTGCAGTTGCTAGGGTGTTGCTATGTCATTGTTAGGATGTTCTCAATGATTTTAAAGTTGCTAAGCAGTTGCAAGGGTGTCCTGGGTTGTTGCCAGGATGCTGCTATGCATTTACTAATGTGGTCTGAGTGATAGTAGTATGTTATTAGGTCGTTGCATGAAGTGCTAAGGTGCAGTTGTTAGGGTGTTGCTATGTTGTTGCTAGGATGTTCTTAATGGTTCCAACTTTAAAATGTGTTGCTAAGCATTTGCTAGGGTTTGTAGTTGTTGCCAGAACATTGCTTTGCCATTGTTAAGGTGGCCTGAGTGGTTTTGGCATGTTGCTATGCAGTGCTAGGGTGTTGCTATGTCATTGCTAGGGTGTTCTAAATAATTCAACATTCACACATTTTGCTAAGTAGTTGCTAGCTGTTCTGGTGGTTGCCAGTGGTGCTGCATGCAGTTGCTAAGGCACCTGTGTAGTTTACCATGTTAAATTGTATTTGCTAAGTGCAGTTGCCAGGGTGTTGCTATGTCATTGTTAGGTGTTGCTATGTTATCACTGAGGTATTCTTTGATTCTAACATGTTGCTAAACAGTTCTTTGTATGTTCTGAGTGATTGCCGAGGGCACTGCATGCAGTTGCTAAGGTATTCTGTGTGGTTTTAAAATGTGGTTGTTAAGGTGTGGTTGCTAGGTGTTGATATGTTGTTGCTTTAATGATTCCAACATTCTAACATGTTGCTAAGGTGTTCTGGGTTGTTTCCAGGATGTGTTCTGAATGGTTGTAGTATGCTGTTGCTGTGGAGTCACTAAAGTGCTAAAGTTGCTATGTGGTTGCTAAGGTGCAAGTTTAAAACTATTTGGTGAGGTTTTAAACTATGCAAGCCTGAGAGTAAAAATATAAAGATACTTTAGATAAAGTAAATAAGATATAACGCATATTATGAGAAATAAAGTCACAGTTTCAAGATACTTTCACAGCTGTGAGAAACACGGTCACATTTGTGAGATATACAGTTGCATTTACATTTTTGAACATTTAGGACATTCCATACTTAGGGTTGGGGTTTAGTACAAATCAGAAAGTTGGAAGTTGGTTAACTGGTACTACAGAAGGTTTGTACCAATAAAATGTTTAAATGCTTTAAAAGCGCTTTATAATTCCTGACCACTGAATTTGTGTCAAAAGAGGAAGTATAATTAATTTTGCATAGCCAAAAATACCTCCAGTAGTTTTCTCACTCTGTTAGTTCCTTGAAATGGTCAAAGTTCAGTTTAGAGGCTGGGGAAAGTTCCTTCAGAGGACTTTTATTTGCTCATAGTGACTCACTCACACTAAAGACATGTCCAAATTTGATCTGAAGCAGGTGAACATTACTAGTTTGTCAGTTATTAAATCTTACATCTACAGATCCATTTGTTGTTAAAAGTAATAATTATCAGTAAATGTTCCTTGCTGAGAACTTTGCCTTCAGGCTGTAATAGCGTCACAGAATCCTCATATCTAAACGAGTCCAAAAATCAAGGTCGGAACCACTGGTTTTCGGGGTTTGACGTAACAGTAAGTGTTTTTGTGTGGCAAATGTTACTAGGGAGACAAAACAAGCTTCATCTGGAGAGTCAAAGTGGCTTAGTAACCAACAGCTGCTGCCACAACAATAAACACAAGGTGCTCACTATGCATACACTATGCATAGTTTTACAGTAATTCATTCCATTCATGCATTTACTAAATGAAAACATAGCTATCTGAATTTTATGAATAACAACTGTGCTAATCATGTCCCTCACTACAAAACTTTGGTTGTTGGTGGACATTTGGTCAACACTTTTGTGGTAAGTTCTTTAAACTATCAGTACTCTTTGTCAAAACAAAGAAAACATTGTGCTGTAGTGCTTAGCAACAATACAGTAAAGTGATCTCCATTCAGGCAGCGAGTGGCTCCACCTATTATAAGACCATATGCCGCATGGAAACAGTGAGAATATAAAGGACACCTTTTTCTCTCTGGCCTGCTGCTGAGAAAACTCAAACACTCGGAGCAGACATTTTTTGCTTCTGACTTGGCAAACACAGGAGAACCATGATTCAATGATATCTTTTGTGAAAAATGTTAGATTAGTAGCAAAAGGGTTTTACAGACAAAACCTTGGAAGAAAAGTTTTCCACTGCTTAAAAATATATTTCTGGTGCTTTTAAGGAACTAAACAATCTACAATAATCCAAAGAGCCTGTAATGTAACATCAAGAACAATTGCTCTCCAAAGAACCATATAATTCATCCCAAAAATTTTTGACAGACAGCAGGAATATTAGACTGCTGTCACTTTAAGAGCTGCTCAGATACAATATTTTTTTACACCTGTGTTTTTTTCTCAGCTGTTTGCTTTCACTTAAGACCTAAATTAATAGCAAAGATGAACATTTTGACACATACAAGTGTGTGTTTAACCATTCAAAGCCTATAAAGTGGCAAAAATACTCGTAAATACTTCCACACTCTATGATCACCGCCTTCACGCATTACACTCTCTGACAGTGACGCGATACAGCTAAAATGAGTTCTCTTTCGCTTCTGATTCCATTGCAATGGCTTAAAATCAATTGGTTTTAAACCACAATGCTTAAAAATGTGTGCAAACTATAGGTTTTCATGACCATGCAGCACAGCAACATAATGTGAGTGTGTAACGCGATAGAGATGATAGTCCAAAATTTCTACTGGTTAATTGCTCAACCCTACCAAGAACCCTATATGACAAAAACTCTGAGGATGGTCTCAGGTGAACCTAAGGTCATGCAAAGAACCACTAAGGAACCATTTAAATTGGTAGTTTACCCCAAAATAAGGATTTGGTCGCTTTTTACCTTATGTTGATCCAGACCAGTATGATTTTCTTTGATCTGTGGAAAACAAAACAGATGTTTTGGAGAATGTTCACGCTGCTCTTTTCCATACAATGAAAGTCAACAGAGATGGCCACTGTATTTTCAAGAGATAACAGTTAAAACTGTGGTCTGTTCCTCCCACAAAGTTAATGTTTAGCTTGATATATGAATATGAATCATGTCGATCACTTTTACAGTACATTTATCATGCTTTTGTAATTTCTGGAGTTATAAAGTACCTGCCCCCATTATCTTTCATTGTACAGAGAAGAGCAGAAGAAGAACATCTCTTGCTGTGAAGAACAAACAACATGAGGGTGAGTAATAAAGCCAGAATTTTTATTTTGGGGTCAAATTATCTTATAAAAATGTAAATGTAAGAGAGGATACAACATGTTGTCTCTATCTCCGCTCATAGACTAATATGTTCTTATCTCATTCGACACCTGCTCAGAGCAAGCCCACCCTTTTAACTACTCAAACCAAACTATCAAAGAACCGCTTGAGGAGATATTGTCATTTCTGAGCCATGTGTCCATTGCATTTACGCTTGAACATGCAAGTGAACATATGTGTCTAAGACACTACAGCACTAAAGCCAACAGTGACTTTAACCCTCTTAAAGTGTTTCCCACAGTTCTTGGCAGTCCAGCTGGTCACAGAATCCTGTCTATTAGCCTCCTGCTCTAGTGACCTGCAGGAGGCCAGCAGATTACGCTACGTGTCTTTGCTCGCTGATTTCCTGCTACATGCCAAGTCAACAGATGCCTAAGGAGACTAGCGGATTTTACACGACGCACCCAAACTGAACCAGAGAGCAGAACCTTCCAGCAAGAGCTCAGGCTGAAAGTTGATCACAATTAGGAAATCCTGGGCCACCCATTGGGGCTGATAGGAAGGTGTTGCTTTAAAATAGAGATGTGTGCTGGGCGGAACAAAGAAAAGTTGCTGAGTGCAGCGAGGAAAGAATGGCACTGAGTGATCGCCTTTCCTTTGGCGTGTGATAACATGCACGTAAAATGACCATGTTATTGCCTGTTATATGTTATATGTTTTGGCCATGGTACTATGGCTATACCAAGGTATTCTTTGAAGTAAATACACACAACAATGTTATAAAAAAAGTACCATGGTACTAACACGGTTGTTGTTATTTTGATATACACAGCTATGTGATTTTGATAACATGCTATGGTTTTCAGACACTGTAATGATAGCAATACCATAGTATTCTTTGAATTAACAAAATGACACTCCATAGTGTTACCATAATATTTTGCAAGATACCATGGTATTACCACATAGAGTTTTAGGCATGGTACCACACTGTACCATACTGCGATAGTATCAGGCGGTAATACTACGATACTGAAATGTACAATGGTACTTAAATTCATATAACATGGTTTTTTATATTGTGCAAATGGTACTTCCATAATACCATGGTACTGCCAATGGTAAATGTCCAAAATACCATAGTGGTACCATAGCACCATAGTCATTAAAAAGATCCCATATCTTGATACTATGGTACCGTTTAACAAAGTATTTACATCAACCAATACATGGTAAAGCGGTACTTATCAAAGCACAATAGTAATTCAATGACACTTTTAACATTATACTTTATTAGTCATTAATGTGTACTATGGTCTAAATACCACAGTCAATTAATATTTGAAGCATTCTAGTACAATGTTATAAATCAATCATCTGACACCATTACTGTACCATGTTATCACCACAGTGCTTTTTGAGTAAATATCATGGTATATAAAAAAGTAGCATGGTATTACTATCTGACACGTCACATATAATGGTAGCCACAAAGTGTGTACTGTAAGGGTATGCAGCGCACAGTGGCTAATAAGTATGTTTCGAAATGGACTGACAGTTTGTATAGAGGACAAATTGGGCAATAAAAGGCCAGATACCTTATGGTGTGTATGTGTGTGGAGCAGAAACAAAAGGTGGTGGAAGGGGATGTCGAGCAGAAGGGAGATTTTGAAGGAATGGGGGTGGAGGTATTGGTGGCGGCAGATGCTGTCCCAGCATGACTTCAGTGAATCTGTGGTGGGGGCTGTTTTGGGGGGTGGGGGGGATGGTCTGCTGGCCTTGTTTGACATCAGCTGCAAATCTGGCCTAAGTGTGTGATTCGTTTGTTTGTTTGTGGATGTATCCACACACGATGTCGTGAGAAGGGTGAGGGTGTTGGAAACGCATGTTTTGTTTGTGTCTTTGTGTGGCGTGGAGGAGGGGTGGTGCACTCTATGTATGAAAAACATCCTTGGTGCTTGGGTGTCAGATTTAATTTGATCTGTCCAGAACAGTAGCAGACTGTGAGAGTGTCGCATATGTGTATGTGTGTGTGTGTGTGGAGAGAGAGAGAGAGAGGGATGGATTCAAGAGATTGATAGAAGATAGATAGATAGATAGATAGATAGATAGATAGATAGATAGATGGATAGATGGATAGATGGATAGATGCATGTAATAAAATAAGCCAAAATGAGGTACCTGAAAAGGCAGCATAATGTTTATCAATTGAAACAGCTTTAGAATCAAAAGGCGCCAACAATGTCTACGATGCAATCTAGATAGTGAGTTCACTAGGTTTTGTAACAGAGCTTTAGCGTTTGTTCCCATGGCTGCCCTGTCTGTGTCTTTGTATTGGTGCTTCTACCGCCAAGTCTGTGTGTAATCATGCACTTCCTGCAAACACTGCCGCCATTCATCATCCAAACACACACAGCTCTTTTTCTCCTCTTTGCAGGCCCCTTACATACACCCACCTCTCTTCCTCTCTTCTTTCCCACATATTCACACTTTTGTTCTTCTTTCTTCTACTCTTCACTCCCTTTTATATATCTACATAGACAGACAGATTTAATTTGATCTGTCCAGAACAGTAGAACACTATGAGTGTGAGATAGATAGATAGATAGATAGATAATACTTTTTCTTTTTTCTCTCCATCACCCCTCAATCTGTTTGTTCATAAGTCCAGAGCAGCAAGGACACTCTGTCCCATATTATTACCCTTGAAATTACATAACCGGGACAGAAGTGGAGGCATGTTTGGAAGGGGTGACACGAAACCTCCCTCAGCCTCGCTGCCCAGTGTGCCGTAACAGCTGAGTGTGTTTGTTTTACTTCATTCAGTTTCAGGGTGTGTGTGTGTGCAGAGCTGCTGGACCTGTATGGCGGATGCTATTTTTGTAAACAGGTGGAGAGAGAGAAACAGCATTAGAATGATAGAGCAAGGATGTTTTAATGTCAATGCTGTAAGGCCACAAGCACATGTCACATGAGTTCGAGATGGAAGCACGACAGCGATCCGGACCCCTGAATTACACACCTCATAATCGATGCATGTCTCCCAGACATGCAGTAGAAACACAAACCTCACTGACTATCAATATTAGCAATTACATAATAGCTCCCCTCCCACTACTTGCTATCAATAAAAGATGTTACCAAGTCTGTAATCTAACGCAAAACAGTTACCACTCCTCCACAACCTTCAAAACAAAGCAGATTGAGAGAGAAAGGACAAGTTTGTTGACTGGATGTAGAGACGCAGAGCCTGAGGCAAGGTGTGTTCCTGTGGTGTCACACTGTAAACTGGTTGAACGAGCAAAAACACACAATTCTGTGAGGTGAGCTCAGCGTTACTCATGTGGTGTGACCTGTACCGTGGATTCCGCCTTCTACCGCCCGTCAGTAGAACTCAAATCATAATCGCAAGTGACTGTTTAGGTCTTTCACAAATAGCTAATAATCTTACTCATCTCTCGGCAGTTTCAGCATCATATCCTTTGCAGAAACTAGTGGTATTTGGTAGACTAGTTTGTCAGATGGGGCTGAAAGAACTAGATTTGTGTTTATATAGTTAGGTAATGGAAGCCTGTTTTGTCCATTGATTGAAAAACAAAAAAGGTAATTACACTATTTATCTCGAATCCTGACTTTGTTTTCTCAGAATTGCGGACAAACTTGTAATTCTGATTTTTTTTCTCAGAATTCAGTGACACAAATAAATGAAGGCAGAATTGCGAGATATAAAAAAGTTGATATTTTGCAATTCTGACTTTATTTCTCTGATTTTGATGTTTTATCTGCAGTATGAGGAACTTGATTTCATAACTTGCAATTCGAGACAAAAAGTCAGAATTGTGAGATTATTTATTATTATTTATTTATTTAGATTATTTTAACTCAAATTGTGTTTATATCATGCAATTCTGACTTTATTACTTGAATTCGAGTTTTTATCTCTCATTTCTGAGAAAAAAAACAGAATTGTGAGTTTGTATCATGCAATTCTAAGAAAAAAAAGTCTGAATTGTGAGATGTATCCTCGAATTGAAGAAAAAAATTCTAAATTGTGAGCTAAAAGTTGCAATTACTTTTTAAATATTTTTTATTCAGTGGTGGAAACAGACTTCCATATAAGGTTGAATTAAACTTCAACAAATTTTTCTAAGATTGCTATAAGTAATTAGCAGCTCATCTTTCAAAAAATGTTATCAAAACATATTGTAGTATAAACTAGTGGTACTTGAAAGGTAAATATATCTGATTTTAAAGCTAACTATGCAGATAGGGTTGAAAGAACTAGATTTGTGTTTATATAGCTAAGGATGAATTCAGCTGCAACAAACTTTTCTAAGACTGACAAAAGTAATCAGCTGCTTGTCTTTCTAAAATATAATCAAAACACATTGTAGGATATACTATCAGTATCTAACTATAACTATTTTTAAAGCTAGCTATTCAGATAGGCTTGAAAAAAATAGATTTGATGTTTATATAGCTAGGCTAAATTCAGCAAATTTGCATGTTGTCTTGCTAAAATATTGGCAAAATGTAGTTTAAGTGTAACTAACTAAATGTAGCAATGCTACTAGTACTTTTCACTTTCTGTTTGTTGCATACTGTTTGAAATAAAAATAAAAATAAATAAAATATTCAACGCCAAGAACTATGATGTTGCACTGATTAATAGCAAAAAAAGTTTCCAAAACATGTTGTAATATTGGAGTGATGTTCTGGAGTAACTAGCTAAAGTCTCTGTCTGACACTACTAGGAGTAAACACAATCAGTGTTAAGTACTTTTACTCACAACAGTGCTTTAATTCATAAACTAGCATTATTTGATAGCTTACTAGAACTAATTTTAAAGCTACATGCAACTAGTTATGTTAAACTCATGATTTATCCCTTCCCCAGAAAGGAGCCATTGAACCGCTGTGGTCATTTGGAGATATTTAGCAGATAAGAACACTACATGCTCCCTGAGGGGTGGAAGAGGCAGTCGTCAAGCTGCTTGGAACAACAACAAACAAGAGTACTGAGGCGGCCGATGCATTACCATGTTTGTAGTTAGGTGCAGGGGAAAGTGGAATTAGCAACCCAAACAGTGTAATCACTCTGGGTGCTCCAGGCAGCGTCGTTATTATTTCAATTACTCTGAGGGTTAGCAGTGAGCCCTGAGTAGCCAGATATTAGCCCACCGACTGCTTTTCCTCTCTGAGGGGAAAAGTAGGAGACAGTTGGTAAATTCATCCCAAGAGTCAACGAGTGCATGGAGATGTGACTCAAACTAATGACACATCTCAGCGGATGTTAGAATCCTATAGAGGAGGGCAAAAATCATAAATGTGTGAAATTTGTGTCAATTAGCCACAGCGAATGTCCTCAGATGCCATTTGTTTTTCCGCATGGACTGATTGGTTGGGAATGTCATGGACTGCTTGTTTAGGGGAACCAAACTTTAACTCCATTCGCTGCAGAACCCCTCAAGGAGTCAAATGGTAATGAGAGCGACAAAACCTCAAGACAAAGGGGCACATCCCCATATCAGGACCCCATCCTGGGAACTGTGGCGGGGTCATGGATGAGTGGGGAGAGGCTGTGAGGTAAACACATTCCAGCCAAGGTTCTTCAGCTACCCCCACTCCCCTGTCGCCTAGGACTCCTTTTTTTACCCCTTCATGTCACTCACCACCTCTGTCACAACACAATACACAAACAGCATGGTTGCCCCCTTCCACCCACCTCTTCAGCTTTTCCCAACCCCACATACACCCCGGGGCAAGGGGCCAACCTCCTGCCAGCAAGCAGCCTTATTGTTCAAAGCCATTAGCATTTACGGTGAGGATAAAACACATACGGTATATAATCTCTTTACACCTAGCACTGCCCAGAATGCTTTGTTTGAATGTGATAGCTTACTACAGGCACACCTCTGGAGGAGACTGAACATCAAATGTCACCAGAATCAGAAACGGGAAAAAAAAAACAAAAAAAAACAAAAAGCGTTAATTCCTAGACACTTTAAGCCACTTCAGCGTACATATTTTATGACAGCGCTTCTCTGGGAATCGAAACCATGACTCCAGCACCGTTTGGAAGCGATCTCTACCAATTGAGCTACATAAAACAATACGATTCTGGACCCAGTGTAATGGTTCAGAAATGGATCTGTTTGCAAGAAATTGCCAATGATGTCATGAATGTTGTGTGCCAAAGAAAAATATGCGCGTCGATGACAACAGCTCCCTTTGCGTTTGTTCCTCTTATGGTAATGATACCTAAGCGTGATCTGCATTAGCATGTCTGCCAGGTAGAAGACATGTCCCCCTCATTATAAGTGTGTCCAAAACCACTCCTCTAGGCTAACTACATGGCAGTCAAAACAGCTCACTTCAAATCAATCTCTCCCCAGACGAACCCCACCCACCCACCACCAGACAGTCCCTTAATTTCACCATGACCAGGAGCCCAAGGACCCCGAGGTCAGGGTTCAACACCTGAGATGCGAACGCTCAGACATACATTTGCCAACACGCGCTTTCATCCGCCTCCAGCCAAAACATAATCAGAGGCTGTCTGGGTGCAGGCATGCTAATATGGCAGATCATCTATGAACATAAAGCAATGTGACATATCCGCCTCCCCATGCAGAACCAGCCAACCTTGTGTTTTAAAATAGACCTGATTCAGTCCGCTCCAAGAAAATGTACCAGGATGTGCGATGATAAAAAAAGAAGCGCTGTGACCTGGCTGGTGATTCAGAGCTTGGCGTGGAAGGTGAAAGACCCACATGCACACACTTGTGAGGTAATTGTGACAGCAGCAGCCACGCATCAAATTTAGCGTGGGCTGTGTATTTATAGAGCTGAGAAACAGCAGACCGAGCCTCGCGAGGTGATGGATGAATCACTCTCTCAACCTGCAGAGATAAGAGCCAGAGAGAGAGAGATGCGGCACATCTGTAGCCACGACACACACTCCTCTCGCTTATGATCTCATCCTTGCTATTTTCCTCCTACATTTTTTCCTATTCCTATTTACCCCCACAACACGATTATGATCCATAATTGCCCACCTGGAATGTGAAGCATGCACAGTGTGACATGTTTAACATAAGCAGGTATAGGGTTTCTCCAGTCGCAAGGAGAAATTCCTACAAACCAAACCCTGCGATTGTGTATTTCACATTACCTTTATGTAGGCTACCATGGTACTACTACATTTTTTAGACATGTTTTTTCTCTTCTGGTACCATGGTAATACCTTCTTTTTTACACTTACCACAGTAAACCTGAAATATATGATTGTACTGAAATTTATGTACCATTGTTTCTGTATGGTACTTCTCAGAATACATGTCTACCATGGTAAATGTCCAAAACCATTCTAGTACCATGTCCAAAAACTTCTACTTTTTCAAGTGGAATGCACATTTACCATGATAATGCCACCTTCTTTTTTACATTTACCACAGTAAAACTGTGGTTTTAAGGATATAGAACCATGATTATATTTTTTAGACTTGACTCATGGTGATACTGTGATTTCAATGGACATGACACTATAGTAGTACCATTACAGAAGTGTACTGTGGAGGCACAGAGATGGTATTACTATGGTAATTCTAAACATAGGATGGTACTGAAATTTATGTACCATGGTTTTGTATGGTACTTCCAGGAATACCATGGTATTTTTTTTATTAACTTTAATGAAGTAAACTAACACATCTTTAGGACATATATCATGTTAATAGAGTGTTATTCTTGGAGTATTATATAAATACAATAGTAAATAAATATAAGAAACATGATTTACAATAATTTTACCATAGTAAAGTCTTTTTTATAAGGATTTAAATATAATATTGTATGAATATGGTAATAATTCAAAACTATTATCTGATATAATTACTGCTTCCACAGTACTTTTATGTAAGTTATACTGATGTTGTAATTTACAGCTGTGAATCAAGAAATTCCTCCCTCAATTTAAGGAACACACCCTCAATTTCTTGCCAAGCGAGGTGTTGAAATAATACTCTGGTAGTATGTCCTGATGAGAAAACAGCACACTGACCCCTTTCACTTCTGTTTATTCATGACCTAATTTCTGCTCCGCTCTCACTCGATGACGCTGTGAAACTTACACTGAGCCAGCTGTGGGTTACTATAGTACGGTTTACAGTAGCCACATGAAAGTCCATGTCAGGCGCTACTAATTCTGCTGACTCTGTAAACAAGAGATTCAGCAGCCAGCCTTTAGCAAAAAACCTTTGGAGATACAAAAGGAACACTGTTTAGAGTACTGGAAATAACCGCTATAGATTATATAATATATAGTCATTTCCTCAGGTTGTGTCTGTGTTATACAAAAATCAAGCAGGGTGTGCCAATGTTGCTAAACTGTGGAAGTCTGTCAATAGTTAGACTTAATGTATGCTAATATGAAGATCCACAGGTTTACTTGGTCTATAATCCTACATGTAGGTTGCACAAGGCAAATATCAGGATGGGAGGGGGTAGGGGTGGCGTGACCTGGTTTAAGTGGAAAGAATGTCTTCCTTGTGAAAACAACTTTCCATAAAGCTCCCTCTTTCACTGAAGACAAACTGCATGACCTATACGGACTGAAGACGGGACACAAATGCAGGAGGAGCTTAGTGAATAGCTCTATCTAGTGGACATTTTAGGTACCTGCAAGACACCAAACAAAATATGCACAGTACATTATTGATCACAAATTATATAAACACAGTCTACAACTGATTTAACATAAAAATGGACTTAATTGTGGATTATCATCCCACATAATATTCTATCTTTGATTTTCCATAGTGGACATTGTTTTGAATTAAGTTTTTTAATTATTTATTTATTTATTTTGTCAGAATAAGCTAAAACCTTGATTTTCATTTCTATACGGTATTATAATGTTATTAGGTCTTAAACTATTGTTAGGAATAGCGCATAAAGCCTTATGTATACAACTGAGATCTCACCACTGCTAAAATATTAGTGCTATATAATAATAAAGCTATATTAGGAATATAAGATCTGTATAATGTAGAAAATATACAGTGGTGTGAAAAATTGTTGGCCCCATTCCTGATTTCTTTTTTTTTTTTTTGTATCTTTGTCACACTTTGTTTCAGATCATCAAACAAACTTAAATATTAGTCAAAGATAACACAAGTGTACACAACATGCAGTTTTAAATGAAGGTTTTTATTATTAAGGAAAACAAAATCCAAAAAAGTGTTTGCCCCTAAACCTAATAACTGGTTGGGCCACCCTTAGCAGCAAGCATTTGTGATAACTTCCAATGAGTCTGTTACAGTGTTGTGGAGGAATGTTGGTCCACTCATCTATGCAGAATTGTTGTAATTCAGACACAATGGAGTGTTTTCGAGCATGCACCGCCTTTTAAGGTCATGCCACAGCATCTCAATAGGATTCAGGTCAGGACTTTGACTAGGCCACTCCAAAGTCTTCATTTTGTTTTTCTTCAGCCATTCAGAGGTGGACTTGCTGGTGTGTTCTGGATCATTGTCCTGCTGCAGAACCCAAGTTCGCTTCAGCTTGAGGTCACGAACAGATGGCGGACATTCTCCTTCAGGATTTTTTGGTAAACAGCAGAATTCATGGTTCCATTTATCACAGCAAGTCTTCCAGATCCTGAAGCAGCAAAACAGCCCCAGACCTTCACACTACCACCACCATATTTTACTGTTGGTATGATGTTCTTTTTCTGAAATACGGTGCTACTTTTACACCAGACATAATGGGACACACCCTTCCAAAAGTTCAACTTTAGTCTCATCAGTCCACAGAGTATTTTCTCAAAAGTCTTGGGGATCATCAAGTGTTTTCTGGCAAAACTGAGACAAGCCTTTATGTTCTTTTTGCTCAGAGAGTTTTGCCTTGAACTCTGCCATGCAGACCATTTCTGCCCAGTCTCTTTCTTATGGTGGAGTCATGAACACTGACCTTAACTGAGGCAAGTGAGGCCTGCAGTTCTTTGGATGTTGTTGTGGGGTCTTTGTGACCTCTTGGATGAGTCGTCGCTGTGCTCTTGGGGTAGTTTTGGTTGGCTGGACACTCCTGGGAAGGTTCTCCACTGTTCCATGTTTTTGCCATTTGTGAATAATGAGCTCTCACTTAATAATAATAAACCTTCATTTAAAAACTGCATGTTGTGTTTACTTGTGTTCTCTTTGACTAATATTTAAATTTGTTTGATGATCTGAAACATTAAAGTGTGACAAACATGAAAAAAAAAAAATCAAGGAAGGGGCCAATACTTTTTTCACACTACTTTACATTGCTGTAAGAGAACTTCCTCAACCTCACCCTTAAATATTTTCCCCGTTTTATTCACTTTTTTCATTTGTACCAACAAATCGTGGGCTAATCGTAAATGTTTTCCATTTCAAAAGCATATCCTGTAGCATGAGCATAATTACAGTACTTCATTATTTCACATAGCATGAAGAGCGACCATTACAGTGTTAAACAAACTACGAGTGTAAGGAGTCATGCAGTGTCTAACCATAAGAGGGCGATGCTGCATTAAACATTTTCGCAGACACACTTTCTAAAACCCATGCTGCTGCCAATACCAAATCACCCGTTAGCGGGCGTAAGTGTTCCTCAATTTTCTCTCATGCCTCAAGTTCTCAGTTTATCCCCAGTTTGGTAAAACTTGTTCTGTTCTTGTCCGTTTGGAATGACCTACTCTGAGCCGGTTCTTTACAGTGAATAAAACCCGCGGGGCCACGGTTCCCGAACAGATGACTCTTATGAGCAGGTTCTTTTCAGTCAGTCAAAGGCCTACAGCGCGACTAGTGGTAGTAACATAAAACATAGACGAATGATACTTATGAGCAGGTTCTTATAGTGAATCAAAGCCAAAATGAACAACCGACGGTATCATTTTGACACCGTTCATTTTACCGAATCAAAACACGCAGAGAAAAACACAGCTCGATTCCCAAACGAATGACTTTTTTGAGTCGGCCTTTCTTTTCAGTGAACCAAAAACACTTAATTCACTTACAGCGCTTACTGAACTTCTCCAATTCACTTAGCCAACCAACTGAACTACAAGTTAAGACTTTTGTCAGTTTAGTCTAGTCTAGTCTACTTTTTGTCATTTAGCCAAGTACTAATTTTGAGTTTTGTTGTGGCCTTTAATAAAATCAAATGAATGACTAAATAAAACAAATATCATGTTATTGTAGCCCACCCAATTTTAGGCCTATTAATTTTATTTCATCTGATCTGCTTCTGTTAAATCTCATCAATAGACTACTGAAGAGCAAATGCTGTTGTAGCCTATGCTTTTCACCTTTATCTTCATCTGGACTGTGTCTAGTAATAATGTATATGTTACTGCAAAACGATCTTCAGTTTTGTTGTCAGTCATTTTCTGCGCCAGATCCGTAGTACTTTAGTCTCGGCAAACCCAAATATATTTGACTGACCAGTAGCCTAACACGTTTTCTTGGGCTATAGCCTATTTGGTTAGACTTTGTTTGAGGTGGGTATCCAATAATTAAGACTCAAACGAAGTCATATCATAGAGTGACTAAAATAATAACTCAGCGTGTTGAACACAACCAAACACCCAAGTCACTCAGTTCTGTTTGCAGGGAGGCGTGCAGGAAGCCGGTCGTGACATCTGCGTGCTCAGAGACACGACTAGTTCGTCCTCGAGACCGAGAATCGTGACGAGTCTAAACAACGACCTTTTTCCGGTTTGTGGGGAAACGGGTAAAATTAAGATGGTCATTTTGTCATTTAAAAGTTTGAAAAACTCGAGAAGAACTTACCTCAAGTGTGAGGGGTCAGTTTGAGTCCACCGTGCAGAATTCTGCTTCTTGAAAGGGTAGCTTAATTTAATGTTCTTGGGCTTGGTGTTTATTATTAACACCTGGAAATAATGCAGTAAGTGTAGAGCAGATTTATATTGGATTGGGCAAACATGGGAGAAGCTTGTCATGGGAGGAAGCTGTCATGGTGGCAGTGTCAGTAGTGGGCTACACACCCGGTGGCTCTCAGCCCTGTTTGATGGATGAACCCAGGGGTCGCTGGCTCACTGATACCGTCTTATCGCACTCCCAAGGTGCTCCTCTGAGGTTTACACCAAATTCTGGCGAGTCTCGCAGGGCATCCTTCCCAAATCACTCAAAATCCCGCAATGAACTAACAAAGGCCCCAGATCAAAGGCTCTCAGATGATGGAGCTGATTTCCCACATATTATTCTGCGTGTATTTCATACATTCATTCATGAAGATATATTATCAGCTGTCTGCCTTCTCCTCTGTACCTGACACCCCTCTCCAGTGTTGACAATTACGGTTACCCGTGTTAATATTGGAGTAAATGTGTTGACAACGATGATGATGAACTAATGGGCAATTATCTTCATCATCATCAAAACATCTTCAACAGGCTACACGTAAACATTTGCACGTCACTGCAGAGAAAAACACTGGAGTGACCAAATTATGATGCAAGTAGCCTATCATATTTCCTTCCTATTTTCTGAATATAGGTGCACATTGGGCTACAAATATAGAAGATAGCCTAAGTGACGTTATTTATAGTATATTATTATATTAACTGTCACAATAATTTATTCATTATATACTAAATAACGTATATCGAACATAAAGGATGCACTAATATTAACATTTTGGCTCATAAAGATTTCTTTGTTAAAGCCAGTATTCTACATCGTAGCCTACATTTTTTTCATTGTATGAAAACATAACACTAGCGAGAAAACTGTATAATGAATTATTTTAGACTAAAATCAAATGTATGAAATTTTAGGCTAAATATAGATTTTAAATTGTGTCCAAAGCTCTATTTTAGAATTTGACATATTTTAAGTCAATAATGCACCAAAACATTGTAAAGTAATACAGAAGTCAAAATGAAGATTTTTTCATTATATAAATTTAAAGAGCCTATATCAAATATCAGACATTTGGTTACAATATTGTCCAATTCTGCTAGATTAAAAAATGCTTATATTGTTCACACACACACACACACACAACACACACACACACACACACACACTGTGCATCCTTAATATTACGTACAATTTGTGAAGATGTGTACCTTCAAAAGAAAATGAGACCAAATAAAATTGAAAAATCAAATCCAGCGTCCCTAAAATAATCATTAAAATAAACTATCGCGATTATTTTTATGCATTTTGGATTGGCCAGAAATTAAATAGAATTCACAACAGTTAGCGTTTGCAATTTGTGCCTGTCTACCTTTATAACCCGTCTAAAATGTTTCACTCAGCGAGGGTGGGTTATACATGATTTTCATTTTAATCTGAACGCCCGAAAACGCCGAAATGTGTAAAACAAACTGCCGCTAATGGTACTTTTCAACCCAACATCCCAGCTGATATCACTGAAAATGTGTTACTTTTGGCCGCATAATTAATTTCTGATTGAGCCCTGAAGCAGTTGAACAGTATTACGCATTCGTTTCCCCTCAATCTGCTGAGTTATTTTTATGCATATCCATTCACAATACAAGTCTATATATTTCTCTTCGCATTTGCCCTCGATAAAAAGCAAAATAATAATGAATCATTTCATAAATAATGGGTTTAGGGCTTATCAACCGCGCAGTGGCCGCCACTGCGCTCTTATCTCTGCCTGCACATTGCGCCCGTGTTCCGCTCCCCGTACAGAGAGGCGCGCGCTGGACGTGATGTGGAATTATATAGACCTCACTTCCAGTTCCACACAGCACTTCAGTGCATCTAAAACCTCAGACATGGATGACCCTCCACAAAATGGCTCCATGCACACACTAACATCCACCGCCCGACGACGGTAAGAGGCGAATATTGGTGTTTCTGCGCTCCTTTGATACTAACGCAGGTCATAATAGGCTTTCTCTCGACGCCAGATGATTAATGTGAGGTCAGGTATGATTTCTATAATTTTGATTTGATTGTTTTCGGTCTTGGAGCAAATAGGCCTTTGAGCCTGCAGAATACAGACATCGATTTGCCACTTATTTTATAATTACGCGCGCTTTAGACACATCGTTTAACCTTAAGTTACGAAATTCGATTCATTTCGATTCGATTTTCCACAGAAAACCTCCGCCTGCTGTTTTCCTCTTTTCCGTTTAGTGCTTAAAACAACAGTCATCATAACACCATCAATAAATGGACGGATCTCATCGATATTTCACACTTATAAAACTAAAATTCACATTTTGTTCAGGTTATTTGTTACTAAATATGGTAAACACGGTTTATTTGTTTTTCAGGTTTGTTGACATTCACGTGTCAAATTATTAATCTATTTGAGACAGCGTAAATAGCCTATGTTTATCATCGTCAGATTCTGTTTTTAAATAAAACTTGTTTTAAAGCAACTCTGAGCAAATATAAGCACTTGCATACATTATAAATATAAGAAGATTTATACATTAATAAATAGCTACGGAGTAAACGGAAAGAGATAAATGTAAAAGAGTATCTAAATTGGGCATGATGTAGGATATGAATAATAAAATAAACACAGATGACACATGGATTGTCTGAGAATGAAAACAACATTAAACGAATATATATATATTTTTTATCAACGACGAAATGGCATTAAACAGTCAACTATAGAAAAACTAAAATACGTTTTTAAATATCTATAATATCTAAACCAGACATAAATGTGCAAAATGGACGCAACTACTCACATAAAAATAAGTTTATTGTACTCATTCGATTAAAAAAATAAAAAATGAATAATGAATAATAAGCTATGAAATAATGATAATTAAGTCACCATACTGAAGTAAAATCACCCTAAAAAATATAGGTTAATAGAATTGGCTTATAGTTGAGAATAGCTATACGAAATTATAAGTATTGTTAGAATATGTAAACTGAGATTATTCTTAAAATAAACATGTAGCAAAAACAACATATATCTCAGATACATGAACATTAAGGTGGTGAGTAATAATTATAACAATCAAAACCATATCAAAAAGTGATTTTGAATATCCTTAATAATACTGTCGTTTAGTTTGTTAAGAACATGTTGAGACATACCATAGACCTCCGTTATGTCATGATACCAATGTAAACAGAAGGTCAGGTGGTCCAATGAACAACAAACAAACACACGTATCATAAAAAACTTTATCGGAACTCCTGTCAAATGCATCACTCGCACGTTGTAGGCTGTATTGCGCGAACATGCGTTCAACTCAGTGTTCCTATATGTTTCTCATAAGGTGCCATGAACAAACGTAAAACTGAGCAGGTCTGATTGCGTGGATTACTCCAGTGAACCACTATATTACACTGAACACGACCGTGTTGTCTCCAGAGCTGCTGTAACTGTACCCATTGTACACGCTCGCGGAACGTCGCCACGAGACAGGATGCGCGCCGTAATAACGCAGGCGTTCAATCAGTGTTCCTAAAGGTGTGTTTTTCACAGGTGACCTCCGATGAGCAGCTAAACAGCCGCTGGATTGATTGGTTGGGAATTACACTTACCTTTGGATACCACTATATTTATATACGCTTTGGGAAAACAGCTTTTTCGGATTTTCACCCAAGGATGATGGAAAAACTGAAATCCGAGTGGCGACGCACGCGAGGAAACAGGAAGGCACGACGGCGGAGACGGGAGAGCATCACCCCAGAGGAGCGCGGGTCCTCAATGGCGTTGCCAAGGAACAGCGCACCCCGCCACCGAGCTAAGAAAGGAGGTGGCGGTGATCGAGACTGTCCAGGAGAGGAGGGAGCGCGGATATAAAGGCAGAGAGCTCAAGGCAGACATCAGCCTTAAGGTGCAGACCACCGAGCTGTGCAGACCACCGATTCCCCTGCGCTGCCTCCCAGAGAGCCGCTGAGCGACACTCGAATGGTGCAGTTGAGTCCGCCCGCGTTCCCTCTCCCGGCTCGAGCGATGCTCTACAGCAACATGACCCCACCGCTCGCCACTATTAACAGGTAACTTCTGTCTGCTGTCACACCCCGTGCTGAGGAGGATATATATATATATACAGAAATATATTTTATTCATTTAACATTTAAAAATGTGTTGCAAAGTTAAGATGCATTTATGGAAAGCATTGCTTAATGAATCTGCATTCCACTTTTTGCGCATTTTAATATTTGCAACTATCTGAAAATCCGTTATTTCTCGATTTGATATTTTCTCTGTAATACACTAAAATAATCTGTAAATATGATTTATTTTATGATAGCGTAGCTACCTTAGGCAACCGGTAGACTACACTGTAATGCTACAATGGGAGCCTATTACTTGTAATTATTTATTTAGCCTATTAAAATGTATATTAAACGACACTTAAACCTATAATGTATTAAAATAAACAATTATATAAACAATATATAAAAGGTAAAAGATTCACCTTCTTTTTTTTTAGCAGTTTTCGTTTTCTCACACGTTGAATACATATTTCATTGAAATGTTTATGTAGAAATATTCTATCTTGTCGTACTCTTTTCCACTTCTATTCTATTCTATATTCTATTTTTGTTATATCTAGGCTATATCAAAATATATAAGCACTTCGTTTTCTCCATCAGCAATGTAATGTTAAGATAATGAATGCATTAAAATTTATTTTAATACACTTTACCAAAGCTTTTTCTATTCTACTTTATAATTTAAGTATTTCGTGATTTCTTTCTTACTTTTAAAGACATTTTACCTTAGAATATGTAATACAATGCATTAAAATGGATTTTTATATGCATTTCTTATAAGCTTTGTCTATTGCATTCTAACACCATAATTTAAGCACTTTTCATTTTTTAAGACTTCTTATCTTGAATATGTAAAGATAAATAAACTGCATTAAAATTATTTTTATATACACCTTTTAAAGCCTTTTCTATTCTGTTCTTTTCTATTTACGATATTTAGGTGCTTTCTGATTTTAAAGACATTTTATGTTGGAATGAGTCAAAGATAAATATAATGAATTAATATGTATTTTTATATCACTTTTTTCTAAGCTGTTTCTATTCTGTTCTATTCTATTTTCTGTTTTGTTCAATGACATTTGAAGCAGATAAACAGAAACATTTCAGAAACATCATTTTTCTTATTTCCATTGCTTACATCGCATGTCCTGAATTTCGTGTGTGTCTCTCCTCAGTGGTTTTGCTGGAGAAGCGGATCAGTATGGGATGTATCCAGCAGTCGAGTGAAACGCAGACCTGCACCTTATGAGGTTGAAATCAGCGATGGTAGGAGCATTTTAGATCTTTCTAAGTATGGTAAGCCACTCTTTGGCTGTGCTTTTCTCTTTCGTCTCATGATTTGCCATCTGTCATCTATCATTCGTCTCATTTTCTCCATTTAAAACAAGCCAGATTTAGTAAAAGAATATATTTTGTAATTTTGCAAAATTATGGAAGAATGCAAACAAAATGAATATGATAAAATAAAAGATAACTTCACAATGTCTTTATTTGCTTATTTTCTGTACAATTACTTTGCTCACTTTTTAAATTAATCATTAATTTTTCTAATAAATTATTTATTAATTAATCATTTAAAATTTTCATGCACTTTAATGTAACACTTTTTATTTTGTTGGCTAGGAACATCACATTTGTTGCACTTGCAAATAAAAAAATCTTTGCATCCCTAAAATCATAGTGCATTGCACAGAAATGCATTTCTTAAAATAAACTGAGAACAAAATGATCTTGTGAAACAAAGAAGATTTAAGACAGTAATCAGGGATGTGTGTGAGAGAGAGAAAAAAGTGGTTACAGTTGCCAGTTGGAAAAAAAAAATCAGTGTATGCACTGGAGAGATAGCTCTAGTTGCCTATAAAAATGCAAATATGAGTCAATGTGTTTGGCTGAGTGCTGAGACAGAAAAGCAGGATTCTAATGAGACAAAACGGCGAATATGTTCTTATATGATATAGAAGACATCAAAGGTAACACTACCCTTGCCTTTAAATTATTCCTTAACTCAAGAGGTTGGGAATCCATTTAACTAAGTGTAATTATATGAAGTCACTGGTGCATCAGGCAAAGTGAAGCATTGATAGCCCTGTTCCAACAGAGCTGTCTAGGATGAGAAATGGCCCTGAATAATTGAATGTAAAATGCCATAGATAACAGAAAGGTTAATTAATTCTTGGCTAAATAGGGAGAGATAAAGAGCTAATCTATCAGTGAGAAGTGAGTGAACACCTTAGGTGTGTTCACAAGAAAACCACTGTTAAAGCACTCAGCCGGTACGAGATTTGTTATGAACAAGAACTAAAAAATGCAGATTTTGACACCCCAAACCATTGCGACAGTATAACCTGACAACACTTTCTTTGCTTTGCAGGTTCACAGCCAAAGTCGCGGCGAGGATTTTCACGAACAGCCGCTGGCGTGCAGCAGAAGCGTGAACGGTGCTTCGCCGAGGCAAGCTCATCCCAACCCACCCTCCGGACAAGAAGCTCAGCAAGAGAGATCCTCCGCCGGCCATGAAGTACATCAACTTTCTGGCCAAGCTCCTCAACTGACCAGGGCGACATTGGTGGAGGCAAGCCACCCCGAGACACAACCCTGGCTGGGACGACCTCCTTCAGGAGATGCTGAGCCCAAACTCCAGCTGCGGGAGCCTGCTGGATGGCGACGCTCAGTCGAGGACTTACAGAGACCAGGACTCTTCGGTGGAGTCCAGGTCTTCGGCGAGGGACTGCATCACTCCAGCCACCGATGACGGAACGCTAGCGATGACTGATTTGGCATTGACGGACTGAGAAGGCAATGCTTCATGGACCTCAACTAAGCGTATGTTCATGTGCGTGTGCAAGCATATTCTTACGTATGACTTTCTGTTAAGCTCTTCTCTTGGCTTCAACACTAAGGTGCCCTCCAGGTGAAACGCTAGTGCAGGGGAAAAGCGTCAGGTAGATTTTAAGTCCACACTTAGGCAGGAAACGTTGATCGCCACCTGGAAAGCGAAAGAAAACAGAGTGAATGGTACCCACATCTCATCAGGTACACGCTGTGAAGGAGGTCATTGGAAACAGCTGGACTTGTACAACGAAAAGAGCAGTTGAAGCAAGAAAAGAAATAGTTCATCCACACAAAATGACAATTTTGGCCTCATTTACTCACCATGTGTCACTCCAAATGTGAGTTTCTATCTTCGTTGGAACCTAGAAGAACAAAATTTGAAGAACCGACAGTCATTGGGTCCAAATTTTTGGTTTTGGTCCCATTGACTTCCATTATACGGATGACTTCTATTGTTCTTCACAAGATTTAAAAGTTTGAAGTGACATGAGCGTGAGTAAGATGATAAAAATTATGATGTTCTTGATTATGGCGCCCGCTTTGGCGTCTTTGAGACAGATGTGTACATACTGGGTATTGTAATGAGTTAGACTTTTATTTTAAGTATTACTAGCATCAATGGCAATAGCAACAAAATGCTATTTGGAAAAAATGCCATTTTGTAAATGGTTTTTGGATTATATTTCAATCCACACGCATACAAGAAAAATGGTGGAGGAGGTACAAGAACTGTACATAGACGGGATAATGTCGTGTGTCTGTAACAATGTTCCTTCGGACTGTTCTTTTGCATTGTGATTATGGTACACCATTAATTAGCATCTCCATTTCACCTTCATTCAGTCATTCATTCATTTGTTTCTTTGGCTCAAACACCCTCCAACCGACCACCTCACAATGACATTCATGGAGTAACGCTTCTGTCACTTTATTTGACTTGTATAAACTTGATCTGCTTTTAGCAGAGGATTGAGTAACCAGTCTTGGTACCTTTAAGTCTTTATTGGGTATAAAACGAGCAAACAAACAAAATGGTTATTTTAATGTGATATTTAGTAGAAAGACCTTTGTTGTAAGGTGAAAATCTATCTATGAATATATGCAATGTTATATCACACAAATTTTATATAAAACCCACAAAAATAAAAAACACAAACTTGAACGTGTGCTATTCTTCTGAAAATGCTGAATATAATAGAAGATTCATTGTGAGTGTGGACGGTGCGTTCATATTGTCAAATGTCTGAATTATAATAGTCTTTTCTGTTGCCATGACAACTGTAAAGGTAGAGAAGGAAAAAAATCCAGTGGAGCGCTTTACAGTGTCAAAAACAGCAGACAGGGATTAAATAGAAAAAAAATAGTGCATTGAAGGGACTGAGATATATGAAAATACTGTCAAATCACTCATGCTAGTCGGGACTTAAAGAAAAAAAATACAAGGTATTTTTATGTAAGGAACAAAATGTTAAATCCCTGACATGAAAAATGAATACAGTGGGATGTGATGACAAGAATTTAGATTCAACCACATACAGCAGGCTAACACGACAAAAAACATAGATATGCCCTGCTTAGAAAAAGCCTATCTTATTTTAAGATTTTGAGGGTGTGAGGACAGTCAGGGTCATACATGGGTGTCTGAACCCTGGGAATATGATTCTGAAGGGCTGATAAGAATCAAAGCCAATGAAAAGTCATGGTGGCCTACAGGGACTGTGAAAACTGATCCAAGGGCAGTTCCCAGACCAATCACTGATCCACACCCACACACATGAACCGCCTTCCCAAGCCGCCATCCTATCAGCTGGAGGACATGAGAAGCATTAAAAGCTAAAGGAATAAAGCTACATGTCAAATATCTGCACAGTAACTCCTCTTTTATATCAGAGGAGATAGCGTGACATCACAAATACACAGTTTGTATGAGGATGGATAGTGATTGATAGTATTTCATACAACATTTTAAGTATTTTACATTGATAGACCACCTTAAAAATTATAAATGGGTTATTATTTACTCACGTTGTTCTCAAAAGTTTTTTTTCCACCTGGTTTGATGTCAGTGATGATCGATCATAAGATTAGACACAAAACCAAGTAAGTTTAGGCAATTGGCGTCAAAACTGCTGCAAGCCATCTTGACACACCATACTTTGAATTTATGCAAACAAGATTTAAAAGCTATGAATTTTGTTTTAGCAAATTAAAATTTTGTGGTTTTAAAAGAAATTGAATATATGTACAGTATGGAACTCCAAAAAATGACAAAATCACCATAAACAATATGTAGATTATTTATTTGTAGTGATATTTAACAAATGACAGATAAATAAATAAATACCTTTTATATTATATATTATTATACAAAATAATATTATATTATTTAATTTTGCATTATTTTTTGGTAAAAAGAAACACCATAAATGGTGTTTATCCATTTTATGTTAATTGTGCTTTTCACCATAAATCTGCATAATAGTTATGGTATTCGACAAAACATTGTTACCAAAGGTACAAAAAGATATATAAAAAAAAATGAAATAATAAATGATAAAAAAATTAAAATCAACCAATAAATAAATAAATATTAAAATGCATAATACTATATAATATTATATTTTAAACATAATATTTGGTGGATGGAAATTGGCTATTTATTTATATAGATTTTTCACGAAAATCACCATAATATATATTTTTTGATGCTTAGACAAAATGTTCACCAAACAGCATTAAATAAAAAATAAATCACCATAAATAAATAATAAGCAAATATAAATGATAATTAAATAAAAAAAAATACTAAACTTGATTTATTTGTGATGATTTTTGTCATTTTGAGACTCAGTGTTTATATAAATACTGTATGGAAAAGAGCAGTCAATACAATCTAGAAAAATAACTTTTGGAATGACATAAGCTGCAGTAAGTGATGACAAAACTGTCATTTTATAAAGTGTTAAATAAGCTTCATTGTAGCTCTGAATCAAAATGCACTATTAGGCTATATTTAATATTATAACATGACCATGTCTCATTTATCTCATTTATTAAGTAAACCACACTCTAAACAATTCGTTGTGGATCAACAAGTTAAAACAAGTTCTGTGCAGCTCAATTAGAGCTTTATTCATCCACTGAAGATTAGTCAGATCTTCAATCGTATCCGCTTCCCATGAATACTAAAGTCATGTGACACACAGGCCCATGTGCATCCCACCAGAGATTCAACACAGCATCAAACACTCTAATTCTATTAAGTCCCTTCATTCATCTCAAATGCCAATGCTCGCTCTTGAAATGATGGGCTGGTTGTATGTATTCAATCAGGGATTTTTGCGCATCTTTTCCCTTTTTAATTAACTGCGGTAGTTGCTATCCCTTTTCCCACCAGTGACCCCAAACCGGAGGATACGAGACTTCAACCTGGACGGATCTCAAAGGAGCCCCATCACAACAAAAAACATGCTCACCGACCATAAAGACCACCATTATTCTGAGATAACTAGACAAGGGGAGAGTATTCAATTAAAAGCCCCTCCTTCTGGGACAAGGGCGTCCCAGTGAACCTCCCAGAGGTCTGGTTCTCAGAGGCAGGATGGGCCAGTGGAAAGAGTCTCCTCTGGGGTCTCTCATGGCTATCTACCACACCATCAGCTGAAGTGGCTCCCTTGGGGAGTGGGCTGGTATTTTCATGAGGTGTTAATGAGTGGGCAGAGCCCTTTTTTCTAGTTATAAAGCGGTGCTAATTTCCTCTGGGCTGCAAGGCGCTCATGTGTCCCTTGAGTCCAGAGGGGGATCGTGGTCTGTCCAACTCCGCCTCTTTTTCTCTGTTTTGGTCTGTTAATCATTCACTCTGTCACTCTATAAGTGCTCTCTCATGTGCACTTATCTCTTGTGTTAAATAAGAGAGGATGAAGATGGTCAGCAATGCCCTCAAGTTCAAACAAACTTGTCATTCATCAACTTTAAGTTGTTGTGGGTTAGTCAAGTGAGCTAAGGACTAGTTTACCCAAAATGAACATTGGCTGAAACGTTCAACCGTTGGGTCATCCAGTCTGTTCTTCATTAGAACAGATTTGGAGAAAATGAGCATGCATCACTTGCTCACCATGGATCCTCTGCAGTGAATGGGTGCCGTCCAGAATGAGTGTCCAACAATAATCCACAAGTAATCCACACAACTCCAGTCCATCGATTAACATCTTGTGAAGTGAAATGCTGCATGTTTGTAAGAAACAAATCCATCTTTAAGACATTTGTAACATCAAGCATTTGCTTCTGGCTAAAATATGAATCCTCCAGTGAAAAAGCAGCTGAATCAGGAGAGAAATATACACAGATTGAGCACTGCTTACAAGCAAAAACAGTCCAAACAGTTCTTAAATATGGATTTTGAGGTGAGAAGACAACAGTGGATGGACTTTTTCACTGGAGGAAGTGTTATTATGGATTATGGACTGGTGTTTTTGACAGAATTGTGACAGTTTATGTCTTAAAGTGAATGCCTTGATGGATTTGTTTCCTACAAACAGGCAGCTTTCACTTCACAAGACATTAACTGATGGACTGGAGTCATGTAAATTACTTTACTGGATTATTATGTTTTATTAGCTCTTTGGACTCTCATTTTGATGGCACCCATTCAGAGGATCCAATTAGCCTACAGATAGTTCGGTGTCATTGTTGTTGTTGTTGTTTTTTTTTTAGCAAAACTGTAACTTCCACGGCAGCAATGTGGCACTGGTGGGTTTAATGTGTCAAACAGCCATTCAGATATCTATTACTAATTGAAAACCATGCAATTCTAACCAGACAAATTCCCTTATCGTTCAAATCTAAAGACTCAAGGTTTATGAAGCGTCTTCACTTATAAAACCTGCGGAGATAGGACTTTCTCCACTGGATTAAAACTCTACCGTCATATAACAAACAAAACAAGTATTTATGATAGCAATGAATATTTATAGCTGCTATCAGATATCACTGGGATAACAGGTGAATCAGATTTAATCAGATCAGTCCCACCCGTCACATCTCTCTTATTCCTTTGTGATTGCTAAATATCATGCGGTGGGTAAATGATTGACTGGATTTATACCACGGGTGTTGTCTTTTCTTCCATGGAAATTCAGATAGCCTAACTGTTTCCTGGTAAGAGAAAGGATATAAGTCTTTACTTGAGCAGTTGTGTACATTTCATCAAACAATCAGCACCTGAAGAGGAATAAACATGGGAAATCAGTCACTGTGGTTCACTGGCTTCTGCTCACGCTGGGACTAGTTGCGGCTCAAGCAGGTAAAGTCTGAACAGATGTTTGGTTTTGGAGGAAATCTAGAAATTTGGAAAACAGCATAACTTGAGTATATTATAGTAAGACCCAGTGCTCAATTGCAATAGTTTTATATATTCTAACGTACAGTTTTTGTATTATGAGCATGTTTTTTGTAGAGAAAGCAGAGCAAGTGCTGCCAAACTGCTTACGGAATCATTGCCGTTGGTGTGTTCTTCTTTCTGATCTTAGTCACCTTCCTTGTAAACAAAGCCTGGTGTGAAACTCAAGGTAAATATCTGCTTCAATTTCAACACCCTACAAAAGCGGTAGAATTTTAACAATAAAGGGACAAAGTTGAACTAAAATGAATATTTGTCAACATTTACTCATGCTCTTGTTGTTCCAAACCTGTATGACTTTCTTCTGCACAACACAAAATCACTTTGAAGAACTTAAAGTTAATGGGATCCAAAAACAAAACAAAACAAGTCAGTCATAAATGTGAGTAGGCCTGTAATATAGGCCTACCAGAACTCTCTCTTTATCTATGAAATCCTTGATTTTCTAATCAATAATAGGCTACATGTCTGATGATGGTTATTGTAAAGTCTCTTAAAACATGTTTACCTAGGCTATCTTTATATTTCATGTAACACACATTTTATTTAGCAATTGGTTTACGAAATCTGGTCTGTGTAAACATTTTAATCCATCTTTGTTGACTTAAGCAAACCAGAAGCAGTACCCATTGAATCAGCCATGACCAATGTATCAACCCGTCTTGGCGAGTCAGGTAATAATACCTCAATATTACAGCCATTATAAAGCTTAGAGTGATTCAAGCCTATAAAAGATACACTATCATTAATGATACGCTCATGAGAAATGTTTATATGACCTGAAATTATCTTCAGACAGAATAAAGCGCTCTCACCTGATGCTTTATGCTAAGCATGATGTTCCTGAAAGCGATTCTCATTGCGAAAGATTTAATGTTTAAAATGTTGAAATTTAATCTCAGTGATTAAAACATAAATGGAAAGAGTGAATAGGCCTATTCCACTTTTAAGTGTATGTATTAATCTCTGGAATTGTGACAACTGTTTTTCAGGAGCATCGGCGACCCTACGCTATCGAGAGCGATTGTTCACCAAACCGATGAAAAGCGACTGAGATGTAGACTAATCTCAAGGAACGTCCACAACCAGTCAAGCATGCCATGTTAACCTTATTTTTTTGTTGTTGTAATAAGTTATAATTTTAATACCTGACACAGCTTAGCAGTGTTTTTTTTTTTTTTAATATACATTTTAATATAACATCAGACATTCAGTATATCACTTGTTGTGCAGACCTCTTTAAATAATATTTAAAAAAAATTCAATAATAGGCCCTAATATTAATAAAATCATATATGCTACCATTCAAAAGTCTTGGTTTGGTAGGATTTTTAAAATATTTTTGTAAGTTGCATACATAATAATGCTATTTTAATATGCATTTTAAATGTAATTTTTTTCCTGTGATGCAAAGCTAAGTTTTACGCAGTCTTTATTACAATCTTCAGTGTCATATGTTCTGATTTGCTGTCCAAGAAACAATTTATTTTCAATGTTGAAAACAGTTGTGATGCTTAATATTTTAGTAAAATATTTTATTTTTAAAAAAATGTTACCATTACTAATCTTTTAGATGGTAGTGCATGTAAAACCATCACAGAAATGGCTGGTGTGTATGTTTTTGTGCATTAGCGTTTAAATAATGCTTAAAATAAAACCATTAAGAATTTGAAGTCAAAAGATGCTTAAAATGAAAATAACTTTATTTTCTGACACTTCAGATAAATTCTACTTTCCAAAATAAAGTACAGACCATAATGACCACTTGTTTGATTTGCAATGTTCATAAATCAGCTTTATCTCAGGATTAGATATGTATTTAATGTATGAATTTAGCTAAATGGTTTCTTTGGACACTGACCGGTAAAATGGCAGATATAAAGGTGTTACTACTCGAGTCATCTGAGTGGAAGCCGGTTTTGTGGTTCACAGCCAAATGTAAAGATCTAGCAGAAGGTAGCAGACTGAGGCATTGCATTTCTTTAAGGAGAAAGGGGAAGACAGGCATAGCAGATACAGGCAATCTTTTATTAAGGGACATAGCTGAACAGTTCAGAACATACTGTCCACATGGCAGAAAATTCAGAGGCATCATATGATGTTGCTTCACAAATCCTAGTGGAAGAGACGGTCTAGACGAGGCTTCCGCATTGTCTAACCGAAAGTCTCTGAAGAGCCTGCTACACTTCCTCTAGGAGAGAGACTGACACAGGATATCCTCATATTGTGACATACAGACACACACAGTGTCAAACTAGAATGTAGTGAGACATCTCCATAAAGACAAAAGAAGTCTAAAGAACCCTAAAAAGGAAATAAATTACATATTTACACTAAAATGATAGACATGTGCAATTGAATTACAAATGGAATTACAAAAATGTAAAAAAAAAAACAACTATGTTATGCATTTCTGTGAATCTCAATACACAGTAAACAAAATAATAGAGTGGAATAGTTCTCCCAAAAATGTCATTGTCATCATTTATGTCGTTCCAAACTCATATGACTTAATTTCTTCTGTGGAACCTAAAGGAGATATTTTGATACTTTTCCATACAATGAAAGTGAATGGGGACTGGCGGTTGCACTCAAAAAAAATGCAAAACAAAAAAAAACACATCTTGTGTGCTATTTTTAAGACTTGAAGCCAAATAATAGCTCTTTTAAAATAACTAAATGAAATTTTAATTTCAGAGATAAATTTGAAGTGAAAACTACTTATAAAATATAGCTGTGTATGAAAAATTGCCTGAAATTTTAAGTGAAAAACACTTTAAAATATTCCTCACACAAAACTATCATACAACCTTAATAGTCAGTGAAATGTGGCACAACTTTCACAAAACTCAGAATCCATCCACTTTCATTGTAAGGAAGAGAGCAGCATTAACATTCTGCAAAATATCTTATTTTTAGCTCCACAGAAGAAAGAGTAATACAGATTTGAAAGCAACATCAGGGAAGTTTTCCATCTTCTGGCGAACTATTTCTTTAAGTATTCACAAAGCTACCCTGCAACGTAAAAAACCTGATTGAAATGATCCTAATATGTAATACTAGCTATACAAAACATCCCAGCACAATCTGATCTGCCCATTCCAAGGCACATCTGTCTTCCCTTACTATTAGCGTCAGTCCATGAATTCATCTACACACAACATACAACTCAACTGATTCCTTAAAATAGGGGGTTTCTCAGTAGGTTGTGTACTTGTGCGTTTTAATTGAAAAATGATCAGGACGACCACATTAGAAGTTATTGTATATGGACTGAAAGGATAATTACAAACAAATTGTGTGTGTTTGTGTGTGTCGTCTTCTGCTACTTTAATTTTTCCTCCTGGTCTTGAGTTACCAGCACTCATTTCATCAAAATAACCTTCTTTAATATTGCCCCATAATTCACCCACTCACCATCTCCAGTGGGAAGGCTACATATCCTGATTAAAACAAAAGCGACACAAACATTTCCCTTATGAGTATTTCTCATTGATTTCGATACCAGGTGCACAAACAGTAACAGGCTGAAGTTTAAGCGATCGAGTGCAAATAAGGAAGTAAGTTGGCGAATAACAGCCGCTGCTGATGCAAAGAGTCTCTTAAGACATGTGAATGGAATGTGTGTGTTTCAGTGGATGTAGTCCTTAGTGTGTTTGTTAGAGAAGGACGGACAGCGTGGCGCTTCCCGCTGCTTCTTCAGTATGGCCACGGCCTGCTCGTGTGTGGCCTCCAGACTCTCTCCATTGACCGTCAGCAGCTGGTCGCCACGCTCAGCAGCCCATCTACGCTCTGCCCCCTATAGGTAAGAGGAGGACAGGATTACTTAATCATTTACAGAATTAAAGGTGACCAACTGACCAGTATTACTCTCCATAATGCAGATTATTAAAGGGTTAGTTCACCCCAAAATGAAAATTCTCTCATTAATTAGTCACCTTTGTTGGTTCTAAACCCATAAGACTTTCTCAGAACACAAATTAAGATATTTTTGATGAAATCCGAGGCTTTCTGAACCTGCATAGACAGAGCTCAACTGAAATGTCCCTAGACCCAGAAGCGTAGTAAGGAATCGACAAAACAGTCCATGTGACATCAGTGGCTCAACTTCAAATTTTCAGAAGCTAGGAGAACTTTTTGATTTTTTGTGCACAAAAAAAAAAATTACATGATTTATTAACTATTCTTCTCCCGAGTTTTGCGTCTTCCACCATTTTGGAGTACCATGAGCTATCGCATTATCCCCAGGCGTAAATCAGCGTTGTTCCGTTCAGGAGAAAGCGCGTGCATGCTGAAGCGTAAACAATGCTGATTTACGTTCTGGGAAAATCGCATATGCGTCATGGTACTCTACCAAAATGGTGGAGAACGGCAATTCGGGAGAAGAATGTTGAATAAATCATGTATTTTTGTTTTCTTTGAGCACAAAAGTATTCTTGTTGATGTTGAGCCACTGATGTCACATGGACTGTTTTATCGATGTCCTTACTATGTTTCTGGGTCTAGGAACATTTCAGTTGAGCTGCTGTCTACAGAGGGTCAGAAAGCTCTTGGATTTCATCAAAATATCTTAATTTGTGTTCTGAGAAAGTTTTATGGGTTTGGAATGACATGAGGGTGAGTGATTAATGACATTTTCATTTTGGTGTGAACTAACCCTTTAAATGTACCAAATTTTAGAAATATCCTTATAAAGTATTATATTTATAATATTAAATATCATGCACTATTATTATCAATAAATATTACTATACATAAATTATATTTAAATCATATTACTTTCATATTTTCAAATACGTTTTCTTTGAACAATATGTCAGTGCAAGACTTTCACAGACCGCCAGTGGGGTTGGAAGAGTCATCAGAAGAATCATTTCACATAAACACAAAACATATTGTATTTAGGTGAATATGAAGTGTTTGACACGAGTCATCTCTGGTTATGTTCTTGTGAAACAGAGCTCTATGCTGCCTCCTGGTGGCCAGAGCATGACCAGAGATGGACAGTCTGCACATAGCAATGTGCTGAGGAAAATACATTTCTTGTCTGTTTTACACATCCATCTTTTCATACTGTACAGATGTTATATGCAGGGTTCTGATATATTTAAGCAAAATATGTGAAAGGATTTGATTTTAACAGCCTGTTACTATATTTATTATTTTGAACTTACATTTATATATTTACTAGAAGATTATACAAAAGTTTTCATTTTAATTGTTCAAGTTTTAATTTTGTGTTTCTATCATTTTTTCATCATAATATATATATATATATATATATATATATATATATATATATATATATATATATATATATATTTTTTTTTCTTTTCCTGTTTTAGTAAATTTAGTAATTCAACTTAAACATTTCAGTTAGTTGACAATGAAACATTTCTAATTTTTTTTAGTTTTTAAAACAAAATCTAATATGTTTATTTCAACTTTATTCAAATTGGCAAAAACAATTTTTAATATTTTTAGTTAACAATAACAACACTGCTACTATCTAATCTAACTATCTATCTATCTATCCATCCATGAAGAGAGTAACTGTTTAATCAATATAAAGTAATATTATAAATTACGATATTCCACAAATTATAAACATAATATTAATTGCTACAAATAAACATTTAGCTGGATTCAAAGCTCTGTTGTCCATGAGTAACACGTTTCAGTTTATCAGAGTGTTTGAGACCTCCGTTCTGATTTGAATGTCTAATTTCATGGCCGATGTCATGTGTCCAAATATGTTTAGTTTCATTTAATCTGCAAATGATCCTGCAGGAATTACCTTGCTGAAGACTGTTTTGGCGTAGATGGGAAGATCTCCATGTGGACTCCCAAAGCCTCGATGCTGAAGCCCAGCCCCTCTGAGCCCTTCTCCAGAGTGATGGTCTTTGGCTTGGGTGTCCCTGTCAATATGACACACACACAGAAAATTATATCATGTATAATAAACAGAGAATTCTGTAGCGGAATGTTTAAGGTCAAACAGGAAGTGTTGTTGCCATGGTGATGTCACTCACTCTGGTTCCACCGGCGGACCTCTGGATTGGTGCTGGGGTGGAGCTACTGGACAGACTCTCCACCTGACTGGCTATGGCACTGATGTTGGTGTCGGCAACCACCTGTCAATCACAGAGCGGACCGGTCGAACATTTAAAAGCAAATAAATGACTCAGTCTTGAAAGTGTGTTTTCTTCCATTTAGATGTGTGTGTTTTCACAAATGACTGTCTGCATGTAGATAACAGGAAACTGCTCTCTATGTTGTGTGTGTTTGGCACTGAAATGTATGCCAACAATCCTTTAATGTTCTTCTTGGTGACTGTTGGAGACCGATTGCTCAGCCGCTGTTCATCAAACCTCTCTCCCTCACCAGATTCAAAATGCCTTTTTCTGTCATGTTTCATTTCAATTTTCCTCTTCCATTAAACTCTGGGCTGGCTATGAGGGCAGTGGCATATTAATTTGCATATTTAATTAATGGCAAAGCAATTAAAAGTAAAATACAAAACAATAAACAAAAGCTAATTAATGAATGAGTCAACAACAACCGTGAAACACTCCTAGTCAGCACCCTCTATCTTCACCTACACCTACTGAGAGAAAGAAAGAAGAAAAGAAGAAAGCGATAAAAAAGAGTGAGAAAAAGAAAGAAGGAAAGAAAAGAGAGCTGAAAAAGAAATAAAGAGATGAAAAAGAAAGTGAAAAAGAAAAATGAAAGAGGATAAAAAAGAAGAGACAAGAGTGATAAAAGAGTGGAAAACATAAAAGAGATAAACAGAAATAAAGATGAATAAGTGTGTTAAAAGAATGAAGAAAGGGAAGAAAAAAAGAAAGAAATAAAGGAGTAGACAAGAAAGAAAAGAAAGAAATGAGTTAGGTTGGTTGCTAAGGTATTTATTGCAATAAATGACATAAACCAATTTATTAAACAAGACTCGCTACATTGATTAAGCCTTCTGAGAAGTTTTAATCTGATGCACATTTGAGGTTTATAACAAGTTACTTGTGGCTACTAATCTGTTCTAGGGTCTTCAGTAGTGTAGGCACTGATCATCAATTTTGAATGTTCCAAACAGTATTTACATCTGCTAGCCACATCTAGCTTGCTAGGTTGCTTAGAGTAGTTCTGAGCACTGATGTATTGCATTTGTGAAAATGGAAAATATATATACATCATATCACACTATAACTCACATATAGTATCTAGTGTTATAGCTGATGTGCATATGTAATATGAATATATATATATATATAATAATATATAATAC
Source organism: allo-octoploid hybrid of Carassius auratus x Cyprinus carpio (assembly GCA_024542945.1). Classification (NCBI taxonomy): domain Eukaryota; kingdom Metazoa; phylum Chordata; class Actinopteri; order Cypriniformes; species allo-octoploid hybrid of Carassius auratus x Cyprinus carpio. The sequence goes on from CM045074.1 coordinate 12,886,024, forward strand.
TATAATATATATACAACATAATCACACTAAATGTAAATAAAAGAGAAAGCTAGAGATGAAGTGGGAGTGGTGAGAGATATATGTTCAGTTGAACAACTAAACTTCTCAATGCACATTATTAAGCAGAATGACAAAAACAATATCAAATGGTCTGATTTCTGTGACATGAGTATAGATAGGAATTACATATGTCCAATTAAACATATACAGCCAGAGAGAGAGAGAGAGAGAGAGAGAGAGAGAGAGAGAGAGAGAGTCTGTCTCTCTAAATGAGTGAAGAGGGAATGAGGAGAGAGAGAGAGAGAGAGAGAGAGGAGAGAGAGAGAGAGAGAGACGGAGCAGGGAGAGAGAGAGAGAGAGAGCTAAACAATTGCTCTCTGAGCTGCTGTAATCAGGGCTTTGCAGGCTGGGCTCCCCTGTTTAAAAGCCCTGTGCATTCCTCCTGGAACAGCGCAGATAACGGCACATTTGCATAAGGACTGGGATTATCTGGCAACCCGTGCGCAACTGCCGCACAGCTGCACGTGGCTGATAACAGTCCAGTGACACAGCACTAACCACTCACACACTCACTACTGTGAGTCCAAACAAACATGTGCTCACACACATACACAGCGACTGTCCTTCGATACACCGACTCCGCTAACACACACTGATAACCGTACAGAACATACACACACGACGGCTCTGCATAGCAATAACAGCACACAATACAAGCGTGTATACACACATCACTGAAACCGCAGCTACTACATGCAAAAACTCGACAATACGCCACTTACAAAAAAAAAAACCTCATGGTATTCTCAATATGGCGACTTTCGTATCTGATATCTATCAACAAATGCTAACATATACAAACTCCACATGCTATATCAAGCTAGCTGTGGGTTACGTGAAATTTATGGGGAATAAGAAGAAACCCACCAAACGACTCTTAAAATGTTCAGCATAAATGTGGGGATATCGCGCGCCACACAAGACGGGTCGGAGGGTCTGATCAGCGCCAACAGCTTCTTTAAAGCTCAGAGACTGTCTGGTGTGATCCTGTTAACAAGTACAGTATTTTTAAATCACATTACTTAATTTGTTTTTGACATTAGCTAGCAAGCGAGCGGGAACGCTGTAGCTAATGTAAATCGTAGGTTGGCGCTTGGCAGCCTTGGCACTTCATTAAACTAGTTCATCCAAAATTGTTTACAGAAGAAGAGTCGGGAATGTACCAGTATGTAAATTAATACACTTCTAGCTAATAAAGCTAGCTTTCACAAATCGCTCAGTTGCGAAGAATTCACGATGTAACTGTAGCTACAGTAAGCTTCTCTATCAGATCAATTGCTGTCATGTCAGCGCAGTAATTTGAAGTAAATCTCACTGAGCAAGTTAATTAAAATAAGTAATGCAACTTACCATTAATGCACTTTACGTTTCAACAATGGACCATGCTTTTGCCGAAATAGTCATGCCTGCATTTGTGTTCTTGCGAAAGTACTGTATGTTTTGGCCCAAAGGTATTAAAACCCATTCACATCAAGAACGATAACTATAAAGATAACTTTTACTGTAATATTAGCATCCACCCAGCGTATGATAAGCGTGAACTGCAGTATTGTCAGCTTTCACTTTAATAAATGCTCAAACTCTTTAAAGCAAAATGGATTCTGGTTGGCTGCCTATGGTTTTATCATTCATCAGCTGGAAAAATCAGTCTGAAAATGATTCCAACAGAATTGTTTCTTTGTGCCGTTATCGTTATAGTTGATATAGTACACGACTTTTAAAACTATATGTTATCTTTATAATTATAGCCATCGTCCTTGGTGTTAACAGGCCTTTAGCCAGAAATGGTTTGCTTGCTTTGTCGGTCTACATTATAAGCAATGCCCTGCAAATAGTAAACATCTGAAAGTTGGGCTGGAATGCCACTCTCTCATAACGTGAGAGATTACATTTTATATAGTTTTAAATAAGGATATTTTCCTTACACAAAGCATCACTTCAGAAGGCCTTTATTAACCCCGAAGTGTGGAGCACTTTTATGATGCATGGATGCACTTTTGGGCTTCAAAATCTGACCCTAATCACTGCCATTATAAAGCTTGGAAGAGTCAGGGCATTTTTTAAAATAACACAGACTGTATTCATCTGAAAGAAGAAAGTCATACACACCTAAGATTGCTTGAGGGTGAGTAAAGCATGGGTTAATTTTCATTTTTTGGTTGAACTATCCCTTTAGCGAACAAAGAGTGTTATTGAGTTAACATGTACCTGGAGGACGATGGTGCGTAAGCATTCTTCAGCAATTCGCGTCCCCATGAGTCAAACCATCCAGAGACTGAGAGTTGATGCTCACAATCCTGTCACCTACCTACAGAGAGGTACATTAAAGGAAAGAAAATCCATTCACACTGATAAAACCCAATTCTCAGCAGTGCCCTTCACACCCAAACCACTGTATGATGCTTAATCAATAACTCTCGCCTGATTTACAGGTCGAAAGTAGAAAATGAGCAACAGAAAGGAGCGGAAAAGGCAAGGATGCAGTACTTTAGGCGATGTGTCCTGGCAGCCACACCGTTGGCCTGGATCATGGCGATGAAGATGGGGATGTGCCCAGTGGACTGCCCTTACCACCAGCTATACTGACACCCAAAGCATCGTTGGGACCCTGAGAGCAAGACAAGGGTACAATAAAACTGAAACTATTGAGCACCATAGCTAAACCTATCTGTGCTGTTCGAGGTAAATGGGCTTACCGCGTGATCTCCACTGTCCGAACACCTGCCTCTGTCCCTGGAGGGATATAAAAATCACATATTAACTTTCATTTTAACAAAACTTTAAAGTTTAAAGGGATAGTTTGCCCAAAATTGAATATTCTGTCATTAATTATTCACCCTCATGTCATTCCAAACCCATAAGACCTTCTAGATACACAAATTAAGATATTTTTGATGAAATCCGAGAGCTTTCTGACCCTCTATAGACAGCAACAGAACTGACAGCTAGCCAGAAGGTAGTAAGGACATCGATAAAATAATCCATGTGAAATCAGTGGTTCAACCGTAATATTATGGAGCTCGAGAATACTTTTTGTGAACAATTTAGTATCTTCCATGTCAGTCTTCACCGGCATTCATGACAGTACCATGAAGCACAAGTGTGCATTCCTCTCTTTGCAAGGAAGGCACAGTGCATGTTTGTTCTGTTCTGTGCTGTTGTGAATGCCGGCAAAGACTAACACTGAAGAGAAGAAATGTTGAATAAAGTCATTATTTCAGTTTTCTTTGCATGCAAAAGTATTCTCATAGCTTCATAACATTACGGTTGAACCAGAGTCACATGGACTATTTTAATGATGCCCTTACTACCCTTTTGGCCTTGAACATGGTAATTGAGCTGCATTCTAAGCTCTTGGATTTCATCAAGAATATCTTAATTTGTTCAAATGAACAAAGGTCTTACAGGTTTGGAGCGACATGAGGGTGAGTAATAATGTCAGAATTACATGGACTATCCCTTTAAATGAGTAAACCATGAGATCCCACTTGCTCGATGGGATTAAAGTGGTTGCTGAAAGTAAAACTTTTGCAAAAAGTAACTTTAAAACCAAGTAGATTCTGATGGTCAGCGTGGCAAATATTTGCGACCAACTTCAACCTTACACGAAATTCCGATAGCATGTATTCCTAATGAAATAACTGGAAAAATAAAAACACAGCAAATGTGACCGAACTTTAATCTAAATCAAACAATTGAAGAAAACAAGCACACTGTTTACAGAGGCACTTTCTAAACACTGCCGCTAGCTTGACAGCTAAAAAGCGTGTTGTTTTAAGGTTGATTTACAGCCGTTTATGGCTGTTCTCTACTCAGGGCTGATGTGGTGCAAGAAGTACCTGTGCTTTTGCTGTTGGGCTCGGTGATGTTTTGGCTGTTGTTGTTGAGGGTTTGAGAGGGGGCAGAACCTTGGCGAGGCGTGGGGTTGGGGTGCTGCTGTTGGCTCATGGCTCATCTAAAGGGAAAAGAGTTAGCTGAAAGTGCTATTCCACACTATACACAAAATACTCATGCCATCGCACATGCATACGTCTCGGTTAGTGACAAGTGAGCACATCGCGGACATGTAACCACACACTCCCTTTGCTTTTCAGGCAGTATGGATGAGTAACACACACAGATGCCCACAGCCGTACACCACTGGTTCGCCGTCTGCTAACATGCACTAATGATTGGGTTAGAGTTGGCATGCTGGACCTTCTGGAAATGCCGGAAAGCCCAATGAGGTGTAGGGACACGGGCTACACACCTGACTTCCTGTGAGGTGCGTCTGGAAGAGATCCAGGAGGCAGCCTTCAGTCGGCCCAGTTCCAACAGCACCTTGCCCCTGGCACTGAGGATCACAGCACACCGCGTTGACACACACACACACACACACACACACTTTGGCATTGTGGGCTGTGTCTTCTAGCTCGTATCCTCTCCAACACACTTTCACATACTTTCGAGAACCTTTACATATGTGCAAGAGACCTGATGCCACAACATAACACCCTCGCTCTGTCAGAGGCCAAACCCATGAGCTGAACTCCTGCAGGAAGGGTCAGCCAAAGCGACACGGGCTCAGTGCAACCTTATTCAAGCCAACATTTCCCAGAATTCCACCAACTGGCACAATACTGCAGCTTCTTTTTGCCCTGTTCAGAACATCATTGTGAAGGCCTTTTCACATACCTCCCAAAGAACTGCAGAGAGTGCCATGAATGGACAATTTTCTATTAATTTGCATAAACTACATAATGTGTATAATATATTGTAATATGTATAATATATAAAAGTGTATTATATAAATGTATATACACATACAGTTGTGGCCAAAAGTTTTGGCAATGGCATAAATTTTGTGTTTGCAAAGTTAAAGTTTGCTGCTTCAGTATTTGTAGATAATTTTTCCCGTCTCTATGGTATACTGAAAACACAATGATAAGCATATCTTACGTTTTAAAGGCTTTTATTTGCAAAAAAATATAATGAGTCAATATTTACATTATTGACCCTTGTTCTTCATAACCTCTGCAATTCGCTCTGGCATGCTGGATATTAGCCTCTGGGCCAAATCCTGACTGATGGCAATCCATTCTTGCCTTATTAATTCTTGGAGTTGAACACAATTTATGGGCTTCTGCTTGTCCACTCGCCTTTTGAGGACTGAGCACAGGTTCTCTATGGGATTGAGATCCGGGATTTGCCTGGCCAGGATTCAACATTTCAATGTAATGATCTTCGAGCCACTTCTTTATCACTCTTGCTTTGTGACATGGTGCTCCATCATGCACGGATCATCACCAAATTGCTCATGGATCATTGGAAGAAGTCGCTCTTGCAGGACGCTTTGAAACCATTCTTTATTCCTGGCAGTGTTTTGGGCAGAATTATGGAGAGCCCACTCCCTCGGTTGAAAAGCAACCCCACCATGGATGGTCTCAGGATGCTTCACTGCTGGCCCATCACAGGACTCATGGTAGCGTTCATATTTTCTCCTCCAAAAAATTGATTTTCCAGATGTCCCAAACAGTCGGAAAGGAGCTTCATCATTGAAAATAACTTTGCACCAGTCTTCTGCTGTACAATCCTTGTACTTCCTGCAGAATTTCAGTCTGTCCTTGATGTTTTTCTTGGAGAGAAGTGGCTTTTTGCTGCCTTCTTGACACCAGGCCATTGTCCAAAGTCTTGGCCTCACTGTGCTGCAGATGCTCTCACACCAACCTGCTGCCGTTCCTGAGCAAGCTCTGCACTGCTGGAGACACCAATCTGTAGCTGCATTCTCAGGAGGAGACTCCTGGCTCTTGCTGGACACTCTGGGACGTCCTGAAGACTCTTCACTGCAGTCAAACCTCACTCCTTGAGAGTCCTTGAATCCAGTAAATGGTTCTTTATGAGTTTTATTCTTTGTAGCAATATCCTTGCATGTGAGGCCATCTTGATGCAAAGCGTGATGGCTGCAGCGTTTTGAGGTAACCATTGCTAACAAGAACACAATGACTGGATGCCTTCTTCCCTCCATTAGTCTGCTCTTACAGTCTATTTAGTATGATAGTGATTTGACCTGACTAGTACTATTCACACTTTCACATGTGCTTGATATGATAAGTCAATTAATGTTAGAGGTCATTTTGTGTCAGATTTTGGTGATTTTTTTTTTTTTGTGAAAAGTTCATTTTTGGCCAATGAAGCTTTTAGCAATTATTTAAAATGTACCTGATCACTCTACACAATCATCTAGAAACAACGTGAATGAACACCACAGCAGCTTAAGCAGCAAACTTTGGAAAACACAACATGTATGTCACTGCCAAAACTGTCACAGTCAGACAGATTGTGTAGAAATGGAGAAATTCAGGACCACTGTTACCCTCCCCAGGAGTGCTCCACCAACAAATAACACTCAAAAGCAAGATGTGTAAAAGTCCCACTAGGTTTCAAGGGACTGCAGGCTAACTTCTAAGCAACTAAAGGCCTTTCTCACATTGGCTGATGTTAATGTTCATGAGTCCACCATCAGGAGAACACCGAGCAACCATGGTGTGCATGGCAGAGTCGCAAGAGAAAACAACTTCTCTCCAAAAGATCATTGCTGCCCATCTGCAGTTTGCTACAGATCATGTGGACAAGCAAGAGGAATACTGGAGAAATATTTTGTGGATGGATGAGACCAAATAGAACATTTTAGTTTAAATGAGCAGCTTATGTTTGGAGAAACAAAACACTGCTTTCTAAGCGTAAGAAGCTTATCCCAACTGTGAAACATGGTGCTGGTAGTATCATGGTTTGGACCTGTTTTGCTGCATCTGCTCCAGGACGCTTGCCATCGTTGATGGAACAATGAATGCTGAATTATACCTGCAAATTCTGAAGGAAAATGTCAGGACATCTGTCCGAGAATGAATCTCAAGAGAAGTAGGTCATGCAGCAATACAACAACCCCAGCACAACAAGTCGTTCTACCAAAGAATGGTTAAAGAAGAACAAAGTTAATGTTTTGGAATGACTGAGTCAGAGTCTGGACCTTGATTCAACTGAAATATTGTGGAAGGACCTGAAGCAAGAGTTGGTTGGAGGAAACCCACCAACATCACAGAGCTGAAGTGGTTCTGTACTGAGGAATGGGTTAAAAGTCCACAAACCATTGTGCAGGACTGATCAGCAGTTACAAGAAACGTTATTTGCAGTTATTGCTGCAAAGGGGGTCACAGCAGATACTGAAAGCAAAGATTCACATACTTTTGCCACACAAATATTTAACAACGGATCATTTTTCTCAATAAATAAATGACAAAGTATATATTTTGTCTCCTTTGTTTGATTGGATTCTCTGTCTACTTTTAAGGATTAGTGTGAAAACCTATTTATGTTTTAGGTCATATTTATGCAGAAATATAGAAAAATCTAAAGGGTTCACAAATTTTAATCCAGCATTGTATATACATCTTTGTATGTAAATGTGTGTGTGTTTGTATATTACATAAACAAAATTTAGTACAGTTTCAGCTAAAAAAAAAAAAATCTACATTTTATTAATTCAATTTGTTATTAACTTAGGAAAAAAAATGTGGATGTAATGCTGTAGCTTGACAAAATTTCTGGAGTTAGTGTTGGATGTTACTTGAATTTGAATACATCTTAAAACTTACAAAAGGGTTGGAAATTGTTTAATATCAAATTTTAAGCATATTTTTGGGAAAGCTGATATATAAGCTGACCATAACCAAAACTATGATAAACTAATGTGATGCTACTGTTTAAATTTATTACAGGAGGCCAAAACCGTTATATAAAGTGTGTTTTAGAGTGAACATGAACTACATCTAAACCAATGAAACAGGTTTGTTAGATACCACATTCAGTTTGACAGTACATGCTGACATCTATCAATCATTGCCCATGCATAAAATTAAATATGGTGTCTACACCAGCCATTATGATTATGAGATGTGGAATTCACTGTTTTGTTACTTGAGGTGAATTATGTGATCCTACATAAAACTTTGGACCCCAGGAATTCTTCAAGCTGCTTTTAATAGGAATAAACATTGCAAACATTATATATATATATATATATATATATATATATATATATATATATATATATATATATATATATATATTATAAAATCTTCTCTAAATAATTACTGTGACTGCAAACAAAACAAAATGTTTAAATAAGAAATCCGAGATTGTTTATAAATACCACAGACCTCAACAGCCACTAAATACTCAATCAAACAGCGACACCTAGTGGCAGCATATTGCAACTGCCTGCTCCAACTAACTCTGCTCTTTGTAATCTAGTTTTGAAACATGTTGTAAACTGAGCTTTGGGTTTTAGGATTCAGGTGGAGCTCACCTTGAGAATGGCAGCGCGGTCTCCTGTGAGGCCTGTCTCATGTCCTCTCCATCCACAGACAGGATCTGATCACCCTGCATCAGTCTGCCGTCCAGATCAGCAGCTCCGCCCTTCACCACATCCGAGATGAACACACCCTTACCATTTCTGAAGAGGAGAAAAGGAGAAAGAAAATTTAGTCTCATGTTTGTATACAACCAACATAATTACTGCATTGTGCAGTTTGTTTTATTTTTTAATTTTATTGTATTGTGCATTTATTTATTTTTAAATATAAAAATATCATTATATTGTGCATTTGGTTTTATTATTTTAAAGTTATTATTATTTGGAGCATTTTATTTTATTGTATTATTAGAAAATTATTACAGCATTATAGGATAATTTATTTATTTTTTCTCAAAACTATTACTGTGTTAAACTACTAATATTATTTTTATTTCAATTTTATTTTATTCTATTTTTAAAATGATTACTATTGCATTGTACATTTTATCTTATTTTGAATTCTTGTATTGTGCATTTCATTCTATTATTTTATTTCCAAATGATTATTGTACTGAGCATTTTATTGATAAGTCTTTGGATAATTGTACTGTGTAATTTGAAAATGCAAGTTGCTTTGAATAAAAGTGTCTGCTAAATGAATACATTTAAATGTAAATATATTATTTAAAATATGATATTGTGCATTTTATTATTTTAAATTAATGATTAGATTTTTATTATGCATTGTTTTATCTATTTGAAAAATATTTTATTGCCAATTAAAATATTATTGTACTGTGCATTTCATTATATTATTTTCAAAATTACTGTACTCTGCATTTTATTAAGATACTACTTTAAAATTATATTTTATTAGCTTTTTATTTCATGATATTATTTTAAAACTTTACTATTGTATTGTGCATTTTATTTTAAAATGATTACTGTATTTTCCATTTTTGCCTTTTCTCCTCATAAGGAAAACAAGCTTGTACTCGCCTCTTCCCAGCGATGCTCAGGCCCAGCCAGCGTCGGTTCTCTTCTGAAGTTCAACACGGAACATGTCGGGTTCTCCTGCGTCCCTGTACTGCGCCGTCGCGAGGACCATCAACCGCACTTTGGCGGTGTCTGCCGTAGAGCAGCTATTGCATCTTCATGAGCCACACTCCGCAGATCTACTCCATTCACCTGCAGGCAAGAGAACACAGTCTCCGAGTCCTTACACATTTACCAATAAAACAATTATGCAAAAGCTCACACTACTCTATGTCCAGAAGATGGCTATTGTCAAAGTTAAATACAGATAAGCACTGTTCCAGATCTATAAAGAAGTTCGACAATAATGCCGAAGCCTCGAACAAACATCAAATTTCCATTTTGCTCAAGGCAGACCAGCTGTCAGTGACATTACCAGAGCGTCCAGCTCTACAGCCTTCAACACCTCTCTCCATGCACACGAAAAGACCTGAGAATCTGATCCGGCCCAGGAGAGCGGCAGGATCAATGCTTGCCCTCTCACTACCTTCATGAATCACTATGGCATCCTGAAAGAGTGAGAAATATGTTGAAGAGAAATATGAAAAGGAGAAATAAATAAAATTCCTATCACTTCTTTCTTAAAGGAACAGCTCACTAAACATTCTGTCATCATTTACTCACTTACATTTGTTTTGAAATCATTATGAAAGAAAAATTACAATGAACAGATATTGAAGCTTCAAAGCTCCATAGAAGGAGACTTACAACCTGAACTAACTCTACACAAGCTGACTTTTTATGCCAGTCTTCAAGTCTTCTGAAATCATACCATAGTTTTAGTGTAAAACAATAAAAGTTAATATTAACTTAACGTGATTAATATTAAATTAGTGTATTTTCCATTTTAGTTAAATTAGTGAAATTTTGTTAGATCTCTTGTCATTTTTTGTTTTCTATTTCTACACAGCTATTTATTTTTATTCCAGTTTTAAGTAATTTTAATACTTCAGTCATTTTAGTGCTTTAGTACTTTAACTTAAATTATATTTAGTTCCCAAGGCAAAATCCTTGATGAAGATTTTCATTTAATATTTCAATTTTATTGTATTCCAAGCTGTATTTTAATCACTGAAAACTATTTTTAATTTTGCACTGAAAATCTTCTACTTTTGTGAATCAATCATTCTTTTGAGTCGGATCTTTTTAATGAATCACTCTCAGTTCACAAAACTGAATGATTTGTTCTAATTAAACTGATCAGGTTCTCAGAGCTCACAGGAGGAAAAGATTATTACGGATAACTTTGATAGCAAATATTGTCAGTTTGTTCCTCTTACAAAGCCTTTGTAGCACAAGTGATATAGTGCATGTGTCATCGGATCAATTTTATAATACTTTATTTGCATTCTTTATTGAAGCTTGAAAGCTTTAGTCACTATTTTTTTGTAACTGAATGGAAGAGAGCAACCTGCACATTTTCTGAAATATCTTCTTTTGTGTTCTACAGAAGAGAGTATGTCATCTGATTTGGAGGACATGAGGATGCATCATTTCTGCTCCCTTCACCTTTAAAATCCTTTTATATAAAAACACACAATGGGGCATTTTTTCTGCTGAAAACCTGTGGAGCCCGAGGGTGGTTTTGTTGACTCATGGAAGCCTTTGACATCTAAACTAGCCCACAGAGCTGGAGGCTGCAGAATTATGATGGTGAGGTGGCAGTACACTGATAAAACCCTGAGAGGTTAGTCTCTGCAGTCGAGCAGAAAGTCAGGGCAGACAAAAGCTCCTGCTGTGACCTGCCTGTTCCAATGCAGCCCCAGGCACACTGGAAAGAATGAGCCCTGTCTCTTTTATCTAGCTATTTTTTAACATTAGAAAGCATCCTGGGTGTATGCTACCAAATCTAGGTAAAAAATAAGCAATCAACAACAATAAATGTCTATTGACTGAAACTGACATTGAAATGACTCATTCATGCATGTTTCAATCAAAGGAGTTGTTTGTGATTTCTGCAAACTAACACTTAAATCACTGATTTACAAAACTGAAACCATAAAACAGAAAAAAAATTACAAAAGACATGACAATACAAAAACAAAAGACAAAACTAAAACAAAAAAGCAGACGACAAAAACTACAGAAAAAACAAGCAGAAAAATGAAAAATACAAATAAAATATAAACAAACACAAAGACAAATCAAAACTAAAAAGAAAAAAACAGGGACAAAAACTAAAATACAAGACAAAAGAAAAACAACAAATTTAAATAAAACAAAACTGAACAAAAAACATAAAAAAAATAAAACCAAGACTGACAAAAACTGAACAGAAAAAACAAAAACAAAAAAAGGCACAAAAAAAGAAAACAAAAGAAAGCAAAATGACAAAAATGACAAAAAAAAAAAAAAACTAGAAAAATACAAAAAACAAAAACCAAAAAATATAGATCAAATTAAAACAAATTTTAAAAGCAAGAGCAAAACACAACAGAAAAAAAACAAAGAAACAATACAGAAAAATAATAGCTGAAAAACAAACAAAACAATCAATAAATAAAGCAAAGCACATTTTATTTCTGGTATCATACCAGCTGCAGATATCTTTACGCCGACTATACTGAGACCAGTCAGACCGCCTTTGAAATCTCAATAACCGATCTCTTGTCCTGGAACTATGGGACCACGTAGCAGGGTCTGAAACACAAGAGAAAGTTAAAGATGATGAAGTCCTTCATGTTCGGTGTTTTAAAAACACTCAGTGTGAAAAAAAATTGATTCCTCTTGGAAAAACAACAACTGTCAGTGTTCAAAGGGCAGAGGCAAATCCACACAGCAGCCAGTGTTGTGTTCATTTCAGTCTTGATCAAACATGCACTTGGGTGCCACAGATTGCACTGCTACATAAAAAAAAAAATCATATAAACACGAAAATTAAAGTAACAACGTAAAGTGTTTTAAACTAAATCTGTGACTCTGAGCTGTTGCACCTTTGCTGCAGTACTGAAGTCAGGGCTGGTGCGGAGACTGGCCAGGCGATCCCGAGGACATGACCTCCAGGGAACTGGCTGAGGGGCCTGGTGGAACTCCTCTGGATTTTGGAAAACTGGTGATCTGAGAGCGGCCTTGGGACAAGGCTGAGTTCACAGGAGAGAGACACAGAGGTTAGACTGTTTACTAACAGCTGCCATGTTTTGTCTAGGCAGAGCTTTCATGTTTTGGCACCTGTTTAAATCAGTAAAAATCTCATCCAACTCACATGCAACTCAATTAAAGTCGACAGGAACTTAAAATTAATGTATTAATGATGACTAAGAAAGTCAAATGTGTTGCAAATAGTGTTTTGTGCAGCACAAACATATACAAACACACCTGCTCCACAAGAGGCTTGAGGTGACTGTTAGCTTGGAGACTCCAATATCTTCTCTGAGGATTTCAGCTTCTGAGAAGATTAATAGACTGTAATTCTTTCTATCACTCAGTACAACAGGCTACACAGCCTGCATTTAATGGAGCAATTATGAAACTAACATTCATGGCACTTTTTGATTCATGAGTAAAACGGCAAGGATGGAAATGCATTACTAGCGATGTGATAAATGTTTGAAACATTTTTTAAATTTTTCCATAAATACACTGACTGCATAAAAAATTTAAAGCTGAAAAAAGGGAAAAAAGAAAAATATATAATATAAATAAAACATTTATAAACATATGGGTATTTTATATATTTATTTATTAATAATAAGTATATTATAGTGCATATTAAAGTATATTCGATATTTAAAAGTCTATATAATAATATAATAATGTTTGCCTATTTTCGTTGGGAAAAATAGGTTATTTTGCAATTTTCACCCAAATTTTCTAAAAATACAGTGGGGTTCAACCTGAAACTGAATCAAAATCTGGGTTTCTGAGATGTATTTATATTATATTATATTATATTATATTATATTATATATTATATTATATTATATTATATTATATTAAATCAAATAATAAATTATCAAATACAAATTATACATACAGAAATATAAACTGACTTATAAATACTAAACAATAAATTATTTATATGGGTATTTTACAAAACAATAAATTGCATCATATACTGAGCACAGTATACATTTTGCAAATACAGTACAGGCAGCATATGATTCTGAACATACTCTTTGAGATCTTCTAGGTGTTCCTCACCTTCAATGCTGACTCTCCATCTCTGAAAGTCTTCTGCGCTGATCTGTCATGCTGGAGCTCATGGGCCCCAGCTGGGCTGATCCTGTATGAGAAGTCAGGCAAACAGGTAAAATAAAGCAAAGGCCTAGATACTCCCTGCAGAGCCTCAACTAGGTCAAAACTGCATTCGCTGCCTCCATTCAGGACAGAGTTAAGCCAGAGGCAGCCGATAACAATGAGCTACTGTTTTCAACTGTTTGTTTACCGAAACAAATCCACATTTAGGGGCAGAAACAGCTGGTCCGAGCTCAGACTGACAATGAGGGAGATGGGATAGAGTCATAAAGCGCTGAGTCAAAAGTCATTATTTTTTTATAATGATGGCAATAGTTTACGTTCTTGCATCATATCTGTTGAAAAGTCTTGCTTACAAGCATAACAGACTGAAGTGAATTTTTTTTTATTCAGTGCACTCTTCTCTTTTATTAGACTCTATATCGAAACTGTATTTTTATAGAATCTTTATTTGTGTATAATTATTAATATCTGTATAATCATTACCTTGATTATCGTGGCTCAGGTGAGTTTCTGCTCAGAGGGAGGCTCTTGGGTAACTGTGGCTTCTCGCTGGAGCTGGAACTGCTGGCATATTTTGATGTGTCTGAAAAACAGTTCTGAAATCAGCTGAACTCTTCTAACATTTTTTTTTAGCAATGCAGGAAGGGCTGAGGACCTCTAATTACCTCAATAAATTAATTAAAGATTTAAGTAAATGAATGAATGGATAAAAAATAAACTAAATATTGTCATGAAATAAAAATAAATGATAATATAACTATTTATTATTAATATATTAAATATTAAATGTGACATCTATATGCATTTGTACAGTAAAATGTAAAAAAAAATCATAATTTATTAATTTGTTATTTTATTAATTACATTATAATTAATATAATTAATTAATGTTTTTTTTTTCTTATTTTTCAGATATTTTTTCCTGAAAGTGAACATGCTGTAGATTGTGGCACAGCATATTCAATGTGGAACATAATTTTGGACCAATGAATTTTCATGGTGGTCAACAAACTCATGCTTTAACACATTGCTTGATGTGGTTAGGACAAACAGGCAATTTATGCAAAACTACATAAATAAACAAACAGATAAATAAATAAATATAATATTATCATATTAAAACAATAATATATAATCTTGCAACAGTATAATAATAATAACAGGTTAATGTTAATATATTAAATTAAAATGTGTTTTCTATATTTTAAACATTAAATTAACAAATGTATTTAAAATGTGTTAATTTGTGTTTAAATTAAAATATATATTTTCATAGTTTAAAAAAATTTATGTATTTATTATTATTATTATTTTTTTTTTTTTGAAGGCATAACATGAGCATAAGCATGACATTTTTATTATGTGGAGCATGATTTTTGGACCAATCGTTTCAAGGTGGTTGACAAAATTATTAGGACAAAACAGGCAATTTATCCAATAAATAAATAGAATATTACCAGATTAATATAATAATACATAATCTAATAATAGAGTTTCTAAAATCTAGATTTTAAAATATTACATTAACAAATTTATTTATACTTAAAACTGGACAAAAAAAACCCTGATTTACAGAGAAGAAACTTCGATAAACACAGATTCGAATTAAGTGATATATGACCGTTCATAAAGTATCATACCTCACTGGAGAAGAGCGAGGAAGGCTGGGAAGGAAAAGGAGCGACAGCCATTTGATTGATAGCATCTTCATTCCTATCAACCAACAGAAAATATTAAATATTAATAACCATACACAGCAAATCACATGCAATGACACAAAAGTATAAAAGCATTCACACAATTCTACAAAAGTAGTGACACAAACATTAAATTATTTGTAATTTCATCAGCAAAACATCTTGAAGGAACAATTCACCCAAAATAAAAAATCTGTCATTATTTACTCACCCTCTGTGGTTCCAAATCTATAAGAGTTTCTTTCTTCTGTTGAACACACACAAAAAAAATATATTTTGAAGAATGTGAACTTTATGGTATTTTTTATACTATGGAGTCAATGGCTACCGTCAACTATGGTTACCAACATTCTTCAGAATATCTTCTTTGTGCTCAACAGAACTCATAAGGTTTGAAAAAAATGGAGGGTGAGTAACTGATAACAGTATTTTCATTTTTGGGTGAACTATCCCATTTAAAACCTGCATATGCCAGAAAATGATTCCTCATCCTTCTTGATGATGCCTAAAATTGGTCCATACGCTCTCCTACTTCTCTTGTCCCAGATTTATCTGCTCAGATGCGATAAGGACGATGGAATTGAGATGTTTGCTATGAATTCTCGGTAAGAGGTATATTAACTCCATATACCTCCTTCTGATTCTGACCTTATGTGTCTTTGCTCACTAATCAGTCCCATTTCCAATTACAGCTAATGTGATTTCTGTCAAGTGAGGTCACGGGTGATCATGCAATTTATGAAACAAATAACCAAATAACGCTTCTATGTAAACACCAAATCTGAACTATGTGTCCTGTTTTAATCAGTTCCTGCATATCCCTTTGGTAAACAACGTGACATTTTGCCATTGGCCTCACAGATGGACACGCTCATCTTGACCACTGAGCCAGTTACGCTGATAATGGCAACTGCTTCCCTATATGTCATTCCATCATTTGTCGCCAAATGACTTTTGACACAATATAAATAATTTAACAAGGGCTTCCAGCAAACTGGACATCCATTAAAGAGTGAAGTCTATTAGCTTCAGTATGACGTTAGCGCTGTTTTGAGCGTTAACAGAGCTGCCGTCATATTTCTCAGGACATTCTGATAATTAGCTGTAGATAAGCCAGGAGATATAGATGTCTTTACACAGCCCGTTATCAGCAAAACCTGTCGGACTGACAAAACAAGCAGTCAAATAAAGGTCAAGCTAACAAATACTCACAAACACATGAGATATGAACAGAAAGAGATGATAAGTCTCTGATTAAGACTGTAATGACAAAGCGGCTTTCGTTTATGATGGACTGAAGGGCTGTGCTGCGTTAAAACCATGTGTTGCATTACAAAAATCCTCTAAGCGATTAAAACGCTTTATAGTGATAGCAGTTCCAGTTTATTAAACCACATCACACCTCAATCTCTGGATGGGAGGACATGACAACTCCAGAAATACTGCTATCAAAATACTGTATCAGTGACACATGGCTTTGCTCGTGTTGCTAAGAATACGCACAAGCCAGCATGTGTTTTATTCGGTACTAGGAACAATGACGCCACTTTTCAAAGTGACAAGAGACAGAGATAACTGATCTGGATCATACACAACCGCAATTGCCTCCTTAAAAGCCTGCTTTATGGGTTTTCAGCTTGATCAAAGAGTTTGGATAGGGAGAAAAATGCACTACATTTGTCTTTGGGAAGTGAGATTGCTTGGTTTAAGTAATTGCAAGAAGGGAAGAATGTCAGTTTCTGCAAGCTTGTCTGGTTGAAGCTCAAGACTGACAATAGGACAACATTTTGAGCTTGTTATACATAGTAGAGCTGTCAATGAGTTAATAATTGATAATTAATTGAATTTGTTGCAATTAATCACACATTTCAAAGCTCAGAGGTAAAAACATTATATTACATTATAATAAATTCATGATCTCATTATTTTTAATGCGTTTAAGAATTCATAACAAAGCTGAAATGAGAGTCATTTCTTAGAGATGAACAGATGGTAGTGTGTGAAAACAGCAGGCTGAGGGTCTCTTACCGGACTAGGGCCAGTTTGACCTTCGATCGGGCTTTTATTATGGCGATGCGTTCTGGTGGCTCCTGCCATACAACACCTGGTTGTTTATCTGATGGAAGCACAAGAAATTCTGTTAGCACAGGATAAAAAACAAGACTTGTCACAGAAAACAGTAAAATGATGTTAACATTGTAGTTTTATCATATTTTATGATTAATTTATATGCAGTACTGAGGTAAATCGAAATGATTCACAATTTTTCCTACAAAGAAAGCTATTGTTATTACCATGGAATATAATAAACAAACAACAAACTAGTGAAACTGGAGTATACAGATAATATTTGAAACGGATCATGTAAATTAACTGCAACAAAGGTAAAACTGAAAACTTGGTGGAAAAAAAACAAAACATAAACAAAACAAAACACAACACAACACAACACAACACTGAAATCAAAACAAGAAACCTTAGATAAATGGCAACAAAACAAAAAGTTTGAAAATTTAAAAAACACATCTGAGAGAATGGGAATTAAAAAGCAAAATCAAAAAAACAAAACAACAACAAAAAACTAAACAAAACAAACAAACAGAAAGCCCCAGAGAAATCTGAGGGAAAATGGAAACAAAACCAAATGAAACTTAAAATGCTAAAAACAAACAACAAAAAAAAAAAAAGTGTGAAAATGTAGAGTAATGTGGGAATGCCAAAACAAAAACACAAACAAAACAAACAAAAACACCAAAAAGTGTACAAATCTAAGAGTATAAGGTGTCAAAAAAAAAAAAAAAAAACTAACAACAAATCAAAAAAAAACTTGGGAAAATGGTAAAAAATAATAGTAAATTAGACTGGGGATGTTTTGTTTGACATACTTGGGGATGGTCAAACAAAAACAACAAGAACAAAAACAAGAACTGCAACAAAGGTAAAATGGAAAAGTGGAAATGCAAAAATAAGGTTTGAAAATGTAAAAAGTAAAACTAGAAACTCTGGGGAAAATGGCAACAAAACAATAAAAGAAAAACAAACACAAACACACAAAAACTGACACACAAAAGCTGTCAAAAAAGTAAAAGATGTGGGAGAAAATGGCAAAATACAAAATTAAAAAGGTAAAAAGTAAAACTGAGAAACTTGGGGAAACAGCAACAATTTGCAGCCAAACTTTACATTACGCTCCCAACCTGAAATCAGCTGAAGTTGGGAAAGTTGTGTCTGTCTGTCATGTCCATGTTATACAGTACCAATATACAGACAAAACTGCATACATTGTTTACAAATAACTGAGTATTACATCTGAGTTTCTGAACATGTATCTGAGACCGTTTGACTTGTGTCTCCAATCACCTGTGACAGAATCATTAGGCAGGAGCACTAGCGGATCGTGACTAATGCCGCAGTGTGTTCAGCGTCTAATGGAGATAGATATGAGACAAAGGTCAGCGAGCATGGCTCTGAGCCTCGCCTGCTCCAGGCCTCAAATTCTACACCAAAATATGCCATTCAGTGCGTGTCACCAAATTGCTAAATCGATAGGCAATTCCAGGGAGGAAGCGACGTGGAAACCAAAATGCCATCTGGACGGGAAAAGATCAGGGAATTTATTGTGGGTGCGGCAATATGGAGGACCAGCTGAGTTCATTCAGAAATGAATTGAATGCCTTCCTGAATTTGAGCTGAATGTAAATTAAAGTAGCAGATAAGATTCAGTCATTTTAAGTAAACTAAAAGTGTAGTTTCAATAATACTTTGTTTTACTTTGTAAAGCATAAATTACTCATAAACATAATATAATATACACCCTGTGCTATTTTCAGAAATATTAGATGATATTAATTGCCTGTATAAATTTGTATTTAAATGTAGTTGTCATAAAAAAACATTAATATAATAATATAATTACTAATAAATAATAAATATAATTACTAATTATATTTCAATGTCTTTTAATTTTATGGTCAAATAAATTCACCAAAATGTTTCATAAATTATATAATAAATTGATTAAATATTAATTTGTGGATTTGCTTTTTTAATGTTTAATAAATCGAAGAAAAAATATTCCTGATGTCAGTAATACAATGACCATAATATGTTACAATAACTAGTTTAAAATATATATATTTTTAATTATTCACGTCAAAAAAAAAAATAATATTTAAAATGATAGAATTTTTTGTTAATAGTCCTTCACATATATTTAATATGAGTGATTATTTGATATTAATAAATTATAATTATATTATGTATATATATACATAAATAAATAATTAATTAATTACCCAAAGTTCCATTGATTAAATATTAAAATATGGATTTGTTTTTACTTTTCATTTCAATTCGAGGAAAACATATTCTTGACATCAGGGAATAAACAGCCATAATTTGTGAAAATTACTGGTTTAAAATAATTATTTTAATTATTCACATTCTGTCACAAACTTACAAATTTTAAAATGACAGGACAACTCAGTTTCTTGGAATTTAAATTAAATTTCAAATTCAACTTCCTGTGGGTGTGGCATTTCAAACTAAAGTAACACTCATGAATAAAAACCTTAAAATTGTGCATGTATAAAAACATAAAAGTGATCTAGAGTCTAACAGTGTGTTTTAACTCGCAATGAATTCTGTCTCATGGTGAGGTTGTGGGGTTGAAGGAGCTAGAGAAACACTAGGAGAGATAAAGCGAGCAGAAGAGGGAGGCAGAGAAAGTGATAAGCACAGACACAGACAGTGAAACTGAGGGCAGGTGGCTTCATTTGAAATTCATCCTAGCCATCTGAGGAAAAACCCACACACTCGTTTGCACATTAATAGTTGAGGCACAGATATAAACAGGTCGAGACAGAGATAGAGGGACCAGGTGATCCACATCCAGAACAGAGAACCTGGCCACCACGTCCCCTCAAGACTCAGAGTGATTTTGGCTGTATGAGACTGAGCCAGAGCGACCCTCGAGCCCGTGCTTCATTCAGCATTAGACCAAAACAAGAATGAAATTGATGGAAACCACCATTTTCCCCTTGGATTACAAGGGGCTCAACAGGAAAAGGCTATTACCTAGAGAAAGAAAAAAAAAAAAAATAAAGAGAGAGGGACAGATAGCTTCTAAATCCTGAGAACTGACCCATAATTCCTCACAGGAAGCTATGCTAGAGTCACTTTGTAAAAAGGGTAGGCACAGCTTGGTTTAATACATATTTTTGTATTATGAAGAATACATCTTGGTTTAATACATATTTTTGTATTATGAAGAATAAATTATATTAAGCAATATAGTTTATTAATTTATATTAATGATATAATAGTAAAAAAATATCAAATGTTGTTAATTCATAATTTAAAATTAGTCATTTAAAATGTCATTTATAGATGGAAGGAAGGAAGGAAGGAAGGAGCGACAGACAGGTAGAAGGAACAAATGATAGAGAAATAGAAGGAATGATAGAAAGACAGATAAATAGATAGATAGATAGATAGATAGATAGATAGATAGATAGATAGATGATAGATTTATATATTTAGAATATTTAATATTTAATAAATTATAATAAGTAAAATTAAGAATATGCATGATAAAATTCATTAATTAATAAAACAATAGAATTACCTAAATGTAATTAATAACTATTTATATTTAAATAAAATCCATGATTATTATTATTTATTATTCATATTATTAAGGCTACTAGTGGTGTACGTACACAAACATGACGGTTCGTCATTACCTCGGTTTTGACATCAAGGTTGGTATAATTTTGGATATTAGCAGGAGGAAAAAAAACTAAACAAATTGTTTGGGTTTTTTTATTTAACAGTGGTTTACTGAACAAATTGCTCTCTTTAAATGAATTCAATTAAAATCTTCTTATAGAAATCTAAAATAAAATCTATAAAAATGTACGTCAGCTTCTGCTCTAAACTATAGGGAGCCCTTCTATAAGGTTACAATTAACAACAGAGCCTAAACTTAAATTCAATTTCTATTTATTTTTAACTATTAAAACCAACACCCAAATTAAAAAATTGCTTCAAACATGTAAATTGTTTTTAAATTAACTTCTAAATTATACAGTTTCTATTTGTTGTTGAAATGTAGGCTAATCATTTACAGAGTCATAACTTGTTTCTTAAAATGTTTATTTAAACAAACATTTAATAATAGAGACATTACTAACAGGTAAAATAAATATAATGAAGTCTAATATTTTGCAAAATGCTCTCTAGACTTAATTTCTCTGGTAAACTGATGAGCTGTGGAGACTTGCCTGAGGTAAATGAAATGCTACTGACATTTTGTCTACAAGCTGTTTTGTTGGCGTCTTTCCGTGATTACACGAGGGCATGAGATGTTCATTTGGTACGAATACATGTACCGTTACACCCTATAGGCTACTCATTAATAAAGCAATTCATATCAATTAAAATGACTGCTCATAAACAAATAATTTACTGTGATTTTTTCAGTTTGGTTAAAGATATACTGTTGGTAAGCTGGAGATGAAGCCCCACCTCAACAATTCAACACCCTCCACTCACAATCACTTCACTGTGTGTTTGTGCTTTCACCTCAACAGCTCATCGCCCACTTTGATCGTCCGCTCTGCTGCCCGCCCTCCAGCGTGATCCCCACCACAAGATGCTCATGCAGGAGCGATCCCTGTTCCCGGCCAGACTGAGTCCCAAGCCATTCGGTCTTTCTCCAGTTCCACGATCAGCAGCTCTCCTGGCAGGTCCAGCGTCCTCTGCCTTATCACCTCTAAGCAACAGGAGAAAGGACAAGTCAGGGAATAGGTCTGGAAACAAAAGCAATTACTTTCCTAGAGGACAAAGATAAAGGTACTGTTTACACAAGCATCTATACATCAAGCTGAGTACAGTAAACAGTATTGACATGCAATCCGAAAAGCCCCAAGGCTCAGAGAGTAAAGCATTTCTCATTTGAGAATGTCCTCGGTATGTCACCCGGGAACTGAGCCTAGCATGGCTTGAAATTACACATTATGTCACCATATGCAGATCTTTTTTAATTTAAGGCCATTCGAAATCAAACTATTCTAACCTAATGTATGCAGACAACCGTGGCGAAGCTTTAGCTTAATAGTGTGTCAGCGCCTATGTTACTTGGAATCAATAAAACATGTCAAAAATTGTTTTAAGCTTTGCATTGACAGGAATTTCAAGAGCCCTTATGATTGCGAGGTCGAGTAGACTAATTTTAATTTTTCTCTGACAAGAATGAAAAAAAACGATGCGTTTCAGGCTGAGGTTTTCAGGTTGAGTGGAGAACAGAATTGAATTTTTACAGCTCACGGCTCAGGTGATATTACATCTAACTTACAGAGCTCACTGTCGATTCATGTTCACACAGCAGTAAATGGCTGAAGGAAGGACAGAGCAGAGCCTGCAGTATTTAATCACCATGAGCTTTAAACCGTGTCAGTATTAATCTTAACAAAGCGGACCTTAGTTGACCTAACACAAGCTCAAATCAAAACTAGGCCTGGTTCATCCTCGGCACTTCCTGCAAAAGGAACAAAGTGAAAGTCTACGCTTTGCTTTTACCCGCTCTCAATTCTCCATACTCTGTATTAAATGGCTGTTACGGAAATGGTATCTCAGCTGGGACTTCAAGGAAAATTAGTGACTGGACTCTTGAGCACCGGGAACATTTGATAATCTTCAAGCCAGCTGCTTCTCATGAACCTCAAAAGATTTTTTTGAGGGTTCTTCAGTTTTCGTGCTATCAAAATTCAGTGTAGGTGCTGCTGGTGGCCATAAAGAAACAAAACACTTCAGGCGGAGATGATTCACTGGCACTTTTAAACCACAGTGGACCATCAGTTAGGACTTCATTGATGAGAAACCGTGAGGGAACTTGAATACGGAATCAAAGAAAACCAGGCAATTTGTTTGCTGGTTTCAGACACCTAAACAAAATGAGGCCACTGGCAGATGGTTGGTGAAGATGTTTTACACTTTAACTACTTTCTCCTATCCTTTAAAGTGCCCCTATTATACCATTTTTACTGTTCCTAATATTGTTTTAGGAGTCTCCTGCATTGGATTACATGCATGCGTAAAAAAAAAAGCGCTTTGTTTTCTCAAAATATGCATTTAATATCACCTCATTTTCCAGTGATTTTAAAAAATTAGTTTGAAGCAG
Organism: allo-octoploid hybrid of Carassius auratus x Cyprinus carpio; assembly: GCA_024542945.1. NCBI lineage: Eukaryota > Metazoa > Chordata > Actinopteri > Cypriniformes > allo-octoploid hybrid of Carassius auratus x Cyprinus carpio. Next base: position 12,909,527 of record CM045074.1, read on the forward strand.
TTCAAAGATTCAGTCTCTCTAAACCCCTCCTTTCCGTGAGCCTGCTCTGCTCTGATTGGTCAGATGGCCCAGTCTGTTGTGATTGGTCTACGCATACAGCGCTGTAGCGGAAATGTTAGCCTATTTCAATAGTTCTGTATTTTGAAGCAGCTCGATAGAAAATATAAACATCTATTATGTGGCTGGCCAACATAGAACATAGGTGGGAATTATGCAAATATGTTACCCGTGACGTAGCCATCACGGAGTGGGATTCAATTACTAACTACTCGTTTCAGCGGTTCAGAGTTGATTCTTTATTTTGTGAGATTAAAAAAAACTTTATTTATCGTCACTTTCAGCTCTACAACTTTGCAGATCGTTTACATTCACATACAGCTACATTACACACTGCATGAAAGGCAATATTGGAAATGGCATAATAGGGACACTTTAAAGTCTTTCTACATTTAACAATCCCTTGTGACCCTTACCGGCTCTTTAGCGTCAAGTTTCAGTAGTCTTTTGATTAAAACCACAGCTGTCTATGTAAGGAGGTCAGAAATGTGTATATCCAGTGACATTTTGCATTATGAAAGCCCATCACTGTGGTGTAGCTCTTCAGGGGCACATCGAGAGCACAGCTACCATGTGAGAGCCTAATTAAAGCTTCAGGACTGTAGGCAGACATAAAACTTTGGCAAATGGATGAAGCAGAAGTGTCGACACTCCTGTGTGAGGAAAGAGAGGAGAGGTGTAAGGAGGTCAAAATAGACAGGGTCTGTCTGTGTCTGATAACTGGTCTAGTCCATTAAAAGCTGATTTTACGCCTCATCTCGAAACACAAACATATTAGTGGGTTTATGGTTACTGGTTTGTTTTTTGAAGGGGCTCCAAAAAGTTTCTCATTGATGAACATTTAAAGCAGACCAGAGGCTAACCAGCAACACGGAGAAAAAAAATTCACATTAGCACAAAGCATATTACTTTGCATTACAAATGTGCATGGACCGATTGTGTGTGTGTGTGTGTGTGGGTTGGGGTGGGTGTAATTTAACATCATTTGTGTTATGAACAAATAATGCAATATAATCCTTAGCTGTTTTGAACAGTATATATATTCTCAACAGGTAAACTTGTCAAGTGTAGATTCTAGGGCGACATCTCGAGTTTAATCGATATTGAGACAGATTCTTACATTTCAAAACTAACCTTTACTGTTTTAGTTGAACTTGAACATATAATTCATTGAATATTTGTAGTGTGCCTGCATCCAATAATCACAGTAAGCTTTAGTGCTTTGTTACTTTTGAAAAAAACAATACCTCAGATTTACAAATTTTGATCGATTTGATCTCAATTTTATAAATTGGTGAATTACTTCAATATGCGTTATTTTAAAATAAGTAAATATTTCATTTTTGGTTTTCAACGTCAAGTGCATCGTAATTTTGGTTTCAGCCTGGATTTTGCATTTTGAGTTCATCATTTAGTAATATAATCTTTTACTTTTTTGATAACACATATTCTGTCAAATATATATGTGATGTATTGATCTAGAAGAGTCAATAGCAGCTATTACTTTTGAATAGCAAATCATTTCACAATTTACAAGTCTCAAATTCAACTTTGTGACATTTAATATTTAATAAATTACATTCCTCCACCAGGGATGTTTTGCAGGTCAGTGGTTCAACAATTACCACTAGATCATCAATCGATGTTTTATAGTTACATATGGTTGCAATTATCTAAGCTGAGTATGAAGGATTCTGGGTTTATTATCATCACTTATGACAACATATTTACTCTTAACAGACTTAAATTCAGTAAGGTCCCCACCATAAATGTGCGTATGTCACATACCATAGAAATCAAATGATTGTTTACATGTTCACCACTTTTAAAGGATGGTTCACCCAAATGAAAATTCTTCATTATTACTAACACTCATGTCTCAAATCCCATAAACTCTCATTCATGCTTTGGAACACCATTTAAGGATAGTTTTAATGAAATGAGAGAACGAAATTTTGGAAATTTAAGTATTAATGTACATTTCATTTTTGGAGTAAATTATCCTTTTAAATGAGACCAGTCAGTTTTAAAACTCATGAGTTAACATCTGATTGACTTGAGGTCAGAGGTTCAACTATCATTAAAACCCTGAAAGCTTAAGATAATTCAAGAGGTCGGTTCATACATTGCAAACCCTTTCATTTTAATGATCCAATATGTTGCTTCATGCCACTCAGCTGATCATTGACAGTCAGGTAAGAGGCTATAATGCACAACAAACATCAGATCAGCTGGTCAGGATCCATCACCTGCTGATAGAGGTTGAAAGCGAAAAACCTAGGAGATCGTAATTTGATAAGACTCCATGGAGGATGAGGAAATGAAAGATCAATGGCGATTTGAGACCGAAGCAGAGATGACTACCGTGAAAGAGATGAATGCACTACAAGGAAAAATGAAAGGGAAGCAAATAGTGTACTAACATTTGAATGACCTTGAGGCAACCACACCATCTACTAAAGGAGAAATAAGAAAATCTCTTTTCAATGACTGTGGAGGTCACCTTCAAGGCTTTCATTCTGATTGAGAGGTATTTGAGCGAATTCATCCTTGATCAGATTATGAATATTAGAGGTTAGACAGCCATTCAGCAGAGACGGAGACCTGGTTTTGACCCTTCGTTTTGGCTGTTGGATGCCATGTACATATATACACACAATATACACCGTATTCAGTAGGCAGGAACTCTGAATGAGCAGGTGCTCAGACTGGCATCTGGACATCATTCAGGAAAAGGGAGGAAAAATAGAGAGTGGTTTGCTAATGATGGCCCTTCATCATTGACCAAACCCTCACCATGGGTCGCCTCCATCTTCAGCGAGGGGAGGAGGTGCCAGAGAGATACTGGCTAAAGCTCAAGGACTTATGCGGCAGAGCGCTGTGCACAAACTACAGTAATGAGGAGGGAACATGGCCTTATTCAACAGTTTTACTCCACTGCACAAAAACAAAACAAATATTTGTTAAAAAAAGACTCTTTTGTATGGCATTGACCCCAACTGTGTCAATAAAATGTGACTTTACTGTGGTTCCTGTAGTGTGTGCGGTCATTCTCTATATCAGCAGTTCCCAACCTTCATTTATTCATCTAAATTATTCATTTAGCAGAAGCTTTTAACTGAAGGGATTACAACAAAGAGGCAATACAAAGTATTACATTTGTTCAGAAAATTACAGGCTAGAAGATAAGACATGAAGTGCATTGAGAAAGTGTATTAACAATTATATCACAATATGGATTATAACTGATAAACTGTTAACTAAGAAAATTCTAAAGATAAGAAAATAGGGTTTACAGACAAAAGTTTAGGTAGATTTAAAACATGTAGTCATGTAGTTTTTAGCCCAATACGTAGTTACCATCTAGTAAAGCAGTCTATTGCGTCCAAGGTTTCATAAGGAGTCCTAGTCTAAATGGAAACCGACTCAGTCTGCAGTGGTGTGATTCCAAGAAAGCAGACTGCTGTATCTACACTACATACCTTCAGATCCATCCAAGACTAGTCTTTTATCAAACCTCAGGAGATCACGCACTCCTTACCTTCCTCTTTCACGGCTGAATCCTTCAAATCGATCCGCTTGCTCAAACCAAGGCTATATATTGCATGGCTGCATCTGCACATATCATAACAGTTGTTAACTCTCATCTCTCTCAAAGGGCAGCTGATGAGCAG